>OVAN01003545.1:248-28693 GCA_900406275.1 Anastatica hierochuntica
GGTGTAGGGTTCTGACATAGGGATTCATGAATTGTTGATGTAGAATTACATGATTAGGGATTTAATCTAATGGATCTTCATCTAGGATTGTTCGTAATGCATGAAATTGAACTGGCCACTTAGTTTCTGAACTTAGGTAATTTAACGCCTGAAAAGTGTTTGTTTAAATGCCTGAAAGAATACTAGATGAGCAATTCTTCTTAAGCCAATGGAAATTGATGTTTAAGTGAATTGTGAACATATCAAACCTGTTAGGAATGCATGATTAAAAATTTAGAGTCAACGAAAGTTAGTCTCGAGTTTTTTAATTCATAAGGAGCTGATACTATGGAAGTAGATCAGTTCTACATTAGATTTGAGTTCAAGACGGTTTAAAACTTGTTCCCTAGACTTTAATTTGAATCAACAATGAATTGTTTCCCTAAGAATACCCGATGCTCAACACGTCTTTGATTGAATTACAACCTTAACGTTGCTGCCTGCTTTATTTGCTTTCTTGATTTTGATTATTTGCATCATCTACAAAATATCTTTTTAGTTTTAGCCCGCTGTTTGATCTTACATTCTTCGTGCTACCTTTGATCTATGTGGATTCGATCTGAACCATTACAACGTACTTCTGTGCGCTTGTAGCGTTTTCTCGGGCGAAAACTTGAGCTATCAGATATCGCCTTTTAGCATAATACCATTGGACACTGCTAAAAGAATTATGGACCCAGATGCTTTCCACCGCCATCCTTGGGGTCATGTTGGTTTTACCAGCATGGTTGATTCGATTAAAAACATGGTGTACGATGGGGAATAGACTTATGTTTTGCATAGATGCGTCCAGGTGTTAGTGATATGGGTTTATGAGTCCATTACTAGTTTAAGACATCTTTATGGGAAGTTAATTTACCTCTTCTTGCTTGGTGTGGTTCTCGAAGGAGGATCAACATCAATACCTTTGTTGAAATAGAGTGGAATGCATATCAGAAGGTACAATCTTAAATTAGTTGAGTACTTAATAAATTATTTCATCGCCTCATTCTTGTTTTGACATTCATTAACATTTGTATTTAGGTTCGTGTGAGGCACATGGTTGTGAAGTGTATGGCGGATAGAAATCCTGCTTGGGACGAAGACGGTTTTCAACTAGAGTTGGATAACTTGTTAGTAGACATCCTTCGCGGTAGGGCTGGGCATTTTACCCGATACCCGAAATACCCGAACCGAACCTGAACCCGAACCCGGATTGGAAAAATACCCGAACGCGTATTAGGTCTCGAGAAGTTCGGGTATCGGGTATACCCGAACCCGAACGGGTACCCGAAAAAACTCGAACCCGAACTAACCTGAACCCGTACCCGAACCCGAACCCGAAATCCAAATAAGTACCCAAATACCCGAAAATACTCAAAATAAGTACCCAAATTCATCCAAAAATCTTAAAATACCCGAAAAAATCCGAAAAACCGTTAAAAAACCCCGGAATACTCGAAGAAAAAACCGAAAATATTCAAAAAAACCCGAAAATACCCGAACCCGAACTACCTGAACCCGAACCTAAATACCCGAACTCGAACCCAAACAGTAAAAATACCCGAACGGGTATTATAGAGTTGGAGTTAGGGACCCGAATCCGAACCGAACCCGACCCGAACCCGGTCGGGTACCCGAACGCCCAGCCCTACTTCGCGGGCAGCTTAATGAGACATTGGATTTCTGCCTCACAACCCAATCTAAACAAGAGGACATATTCATCAGAAGAGACCGTAAAAGATGTTAGTCATGAGGTCATATCTAAGAAGCGACAGAAAAATGTACAAACTCACACACAGTTATTCGCTACTGTTTGTAAAGTTTGTAGTTTAACATCTATAGTGGTTTCAGTTTGTAAAGTTTGAAGTTTAGCACTGTAGTGGTAACGTTTCATGCATGCTGATTTAAAAGGTTAGACTTTAAACATGGGTTATGCGATTCTGACATTGTGATTTAGTATATCATTGTTATCATTTCTTGAATACAAATATGGTTAGAATTTGGTTAGTAGTGATAAGTATTAGAGGCATATGGATTCATGAAATGTGATTGGTGGTGTATGTGTGTGCTTTCTACAGCTAATTATGTTTTTTTGTAGGTCAAAACAACTAAATTATGATACTAGCATAAAGCTACAGACTTTGTAGTGACCGGCAAAGTTACTACGAAATGTTTTAAGATGATCTTTGAGAATTTTTTTGGTTACAGTTCATATTCAGACGACCAAAAAATAAACAAAATTTTGAATCAATTTATTATCATATCATGATTGGTGGTGTGTGTGCTTCTAGTTCAGTGTGTGCAATGGTTGGTTTAATTGTAGTAAGTTATGCAGATGTGTTCTGTGTTTTGAAGTTTATTGTTTGATTCTAGATAACAATTCTGTTTTACTAAACATTATTTTTCTGCAAGTGTCAGGCTTCTCTTGTTGAAGTCACTCAAGAGATGATGGAAGCAATGCAAAAACTCACAGCAAAGGTAGACAACATTGACGCGAGCGTGGCTGGAACCATAGGAAATAGATTAGACGTTATAATCAAGGCAGAAGTTTCTGGGAGAATAAGCTCACTTGAGAATGCATTAATGAAGAGAATTAAATCTCTAGAACAAGAAGTGAGGGAACTAAAAGATAATGGTAGAGCTAACACACCAAAAAAGCTCAGAATCATGTTGAAGATGACTACAATGGTAGTAGTAATGCAATGGTAAGTTTTTAGTATGCTTTTAAGAGCCATCTGAATAACGAAATAATGAATTTCTGATTTTTTTGCAATAGTCTTGGAAGGTTCAACAAAAAGAAACATCAGTTGATGGTATGCCAATTCAATGTGTGGTAAAGAAAGAGAAGAATGCAGAGAAGAAAGAAAAAGTCGTTGTCGAGAATGTGAAAAAAGTGACGAAAGAGAAGGAAGAGAAGAAAAAAAGAAGGATAAAGTTGTGGAAGTGGAAGTGAAACCTTTTGTACCTTTGAAGAAGGTGAAGAAGGAAAAAGTTGTTGAGAATGTAAAAAAAGTGACGAAAGAGAAGGAAGAAAAGAAAGAAAAGAAAGTGAAGAAAGTGAACAATGAGAAGAAAGAGCAGAAAGATAAGGAGCAGATAGTTGTCCCAAAGCTAAGTGATCAATCAATTTTATTGGACCGTTGGTATAAGCATATGGAGAAGGAAAGTACTCTAAAGATAATAAAAGTGTTGGATGTCTTAAAAGATACGCTTCCGATCACTTTGAGCGCTGAGGTTCCTCTACCGAAACGAAAAACACAGTTAACAAAGACTCAGGTTGCGTCTTTCATTGGTAATTCAACCGTTAAGCGAATCATTTCTGGTGAGAAATCGACTAAGGATTCATACGATCCTTTTGCTAAAGTCGATCAGTAGAAGTTGCAAAAAGTCCAAGATTACATAAGGAATGACTTGTATGCTTACCCTTTCAATATTAGAAACTCTTATTTTTCCTTTTCCTCTATAGTTTTATACAATCCTTTATCATGTTCTTTAGAGCACAAGAGGAATCAGACACAGCATGTACCATACATGAGTTTTATCTTAAGCCGATGCTCCAAAGAGCTGTATGGCCTACAAATGATTACGGCTGGTTGAACCCGGTGAGTACTTTTACTAGTCTTGGTTTAAATTGAAAAAATTAATTTGATATTGTGAGTTGAACAAAAGTTATGAGTATTGAAGCATAAAATGTTTGAAGTTAAAGTCTGCTAGTTGGTTTCATCTAAGTTGGTTTGAGTTGATATATATAATGTTTGAAGTTAAAGTCTGCTGGTTGGTTTCATCTAAGTTGGGTTGAGTTGATATATACAATGTTTGAAGTTAAAGTCTGCTGGTTGGTTTCATATATGTCATCCCAAGAATTATATATTCATCAGAGTTTCATCTAAGTTGGTTTGAGTTGATATTTAGTGGAAAAAAACATCTTGTTATCATAACTTTTTGGATCTGACATTTTTTTCCCTCATGTTAATATGCAGTCATACATCAAATAACTACTATGATATATATAAGAATCATTTGTAGTTGAAACCTTTTAGAAATGTTGAAACCATCTTGTCATCTATTTTTCGCAGTACATTGCAACAGGATCGCACATGTTTCATGAACGATCCCAGCGTAACCCAAGTCTATATCACTCTGAAAAGATTGCTTTTTTAGATCATTGGTTTGTGAAGTCATGGGTTAATGACTACAAAAGTTATGACCCGAAGACTTATAAAAAAAGTGTTGTCATAGCTTTAAGAACATTGAAGTCAAAGTGATTAACAATCGATAAAATCTTTAAACGAGTCTCTAGAGCATCTTTTGATTCAAAACACTGACTCGCATGAATACTAAAAGAACTCAAAACAATATGCAGAGAATTGCTATTATCTGACTTCACTATGACCATGGAAGGTGCAATATCATCTGATATTACCACGCTATTGTCCTCACCTTCTAATGTCCCGTATTTGCTAAAGTTCTCGTCGTCAGACATGGTCCCGTCTGCGTAGTCGCAAACATCAAATTTGTCACCGTCTTCGTCGGTGTCTTCCTCGTCATCAAATAATCCATCTTCTACGTCCTTGTTTTTCGAATCTCCACAAGATAATCTTTCTTCCGCACCATATTTTTTTGCTTTCTCATTAATCTCAACGCACAATCGTAATCAGTTTGATTTGCAAAGTCCTGAAAAGACATGAAGTTGCCGTAAATTTGTAACTTTTACCGGAGATGTATCACGATCGCCTTTATGTAACTTTGTGTTTGCTAACATGTAACTCAACTCTAACTCATATTTACCACGATCCAATCTGTAATGTTCATATACGAATTTCATGTAATCCTTAAAAGAAGTTTGATCATCTGCTTCAAGTAATACTCTCCCTCGATCATTGTCAACTTGAAATAACCACTTTTATTTGTCCTTTATCCATTTGCCAGAAACAACAACTACTTGCTCCATGATAGTGGTGATCGATGATGGTGATGATTGTGATGATGGTGATATTGTCGATATTGATAAGTTTTTGGAAAATTCACAGACTTTGATGTCGATGCTTAAGGAAACGACACAATCCTTTCTTTTTTTTCGCCACACAACCACGTTTTCCCTTTAATTAACCTAACTTAATCTAATTTTAGTTTAGTTGTTTATTAGGATTAGAACAAAATAACCAAAAAGAAATTTCAGTTTAATTTCAGTTTAACAAAAACTAAAACTTTTTGGGTTTAATTTTCTTGTTTACCAAGGACCAAAATTGATTTCGGTTCAATGTCCGGTTATCATAAATTTGAGAAAAAAAAGCTGCACAAAAAAAATTGTTGTCAAGTAAATGACTATCCAGAAAATTATGAAAAACTGTCGTCACTAACACCTAATTTTAAAAACTGTCACTAAAGAAACACAAAAATCTGCTATGAAAAACTGCCAGAATAATTTTGTGGCGAAAACTACGGATAAATTGAAAACCCTGCCAAGTAATGAGTTCCTGCCACCAAAGCTAACAGACTTATGGAATAAAAACTGCTGAAAATAAAAATTGCCACATAAAAATCTGTCGTATGCAACATAGCTGCGTGTAATACAACAAATTTAATAAACCTGCCATCGTAAATATTGAAAAAAATAATGGCATTTTTTTGATTAGGGTTTTTAAATACAAGGCTGAGAGAGATATTTTGGTCAGAAAAACAGTTTACTAATTTTCATAAAATAAGAGTCATTATAGTTATAAAATAGTTTTTAGAGGTCATTTTAGTTTTTTCCCTTATGAATATATGCTACAACTTTTTTTTTGTCAAACAAATATATGCTACAACAACTTGTGAAAATTATTAAGAGAAATTTTCATTTAGATACCATCAAAACAATTTTTTAAACATTGACCGAACTTGCAACCAACGCAATTAAGATACACAACTTCACAAACGGCTCTTACTCTAGAACCTCTAGCATAATCTTTGAATTAAACCCAGACTTGGTGTATAAACCTTTAAACCGTTAACCACTAGGCTAAAAGGTTTCCACCAACCATCAAAACAAATTTTGTGGATAATTAGTCCATGTATTCGACAAGATAGAAAATATGCCGTTTAATAATAAATTCGGATAAACCCTGTAAATTTTATGCTTATGGAATTTCGTAGAGCACATCATGCATAATATGTTAAACGTTCAAATTTAAAAAGTTAGAATTTTTTGTTGTCATTCTACCACCGGACTAGTGTTGTTGGTTACAAAATATTTCGAAGATACCAAAAGACTTTTATTTAATACTTTCAAAATACAAAGACAATTGGCTTCAGAGGATGATCACCTAGTTACCACACCTACAACCACATTACAAACAACATCTATCATCGACATGTTTAAGGTATGGGATGTGATTCTCTAACATTTGAGCAAGCAAGTCAGGATGGGATTGTGAGTGAAGCTTCGACTAATCTCAACATGTGAAGAGGTGAGAGGCTAATCAAACCAACGCAAAAATTCTAAAACATGAATCGAATATAGCTCGAAGGAGTAAACAAAGTCGTTGGGGTCGAGGAAACCATCCTCAACCTTGCTCGTTAGTGATTTCTATCTCTTTGTGTATTTAGCTTACTAAACATAAGCTTGTATTATGTGACTGCAATATCTAGAAGTTGCATCTAAATGCTACATCTGGATGCGACATCTGGATATTGTTCGTTTTTTCATCTGGATGCAAGTTTGTTCATTTGTGAATTTGTAATAGCATCCAAATGTGTCAAATTGAAAATTTGAAATTTGTGCGGTTTTGCGGCTTTTTTTGGTTTTACAGATTTGCGCAGTTTTGCAATTGTGAAGGTTTTTGCACTTTTTAGCGGTTTTAAATTTTTATGGTTTTGGCAGTTTATGCGATTTTTGCGGTTATGGAGGTTTTGTCGGTTTTGGTGGTTCTTGCGATTTTAGAGTTCAAACTGCATCCGCAATTTTA
The DNA here is from genome assembly GCA_900406275.1 of Anastatica hierochuntica. Lineage (NCBI taxonomy): Eukaryota > Viridiplantae > Streptophyta > Magnoliopsida > Brassicales > Brassicaceae > Anastatica > Anastatica hierochuntica. The sequence goes on from OVAN01003545.1 coordinate 7,217, forward strand.
AAAGTTCTTTTTATTTTGCGGGTTTTTGCGGTTATGGAGGTTATGTAGTTTTTTGTTTTAACGATTTTATTAGATTTTGCGGGTATTGAAGTTTCTTGTGATTTTGGCGAGTTTTGCGGGTTTTGTGATTTTTGTGGGTTTTGCGGTTTTAACGGTCTTAGTGGTTTCATAATTTTTTCGGTTTTGAGGGTTTTCATTTTAAATAGATTTGTGGTTTAAGCGGTTATTTGCAGTATAATGGTTTTAGCGAAGTTTTTACAGTTTACGTGGTCTTTTCAATTTTCATGTATTTTTGTTTGGCAGTTTTAGTGGTTTTTAAATTTTTAGCGAATTTAGCGATTTTTCGGTTTTCGTGGTTTTAGTGATTTTAGTGGTTTAGGGTTTTAGCGATTTTATTGGTTTTTAGATTTTACTTTTTGTGGTTTTGTGGGGGGGGGGGTTTGATCAGTTTTAAATGTTTTAAATTATATTTTAAATAATTAATTTTTTCTATATAAGGGCATTTCAATCTTTTGAATTTTGATTTGAGATGCAAAATTTGTATCTAAACTCTATATTTTGTAGCATCTCAAATATCCGGATTTGTCGCATTTGGACGTTTCAAATATCTAGATATTATATACGGATGCAAATTGAAAAACGAACAATATAGGGTGCATTTAAATGCAGATGCAACATTTAGATGCGAAAACGAACAGGGATTTAATCTCTCATGAGACTTGTTTCATGAGATGATGATACTGGTAGATTACAAATCGTTTGACGAATCTTTATATTAATGCCCAAACTTTTTTCTTGTTTTCTATTTTTTTTTAAAAAAATTCCGTTAGATGTTGCTATCAGTTTTTATGTGTTTTCTTGTAATGGGTATATACTTCAATTGTATGTTTTAAATTCCGGCGAGATGGAAAAAAAAAATTCCGGCTACATGACCAAAATTTTCTGGTTATACAAAAATTAAATATATGCATGAGCTTTGAAAGTTTCTTTAGTGTCGGACTTTTACTATTTTAGTGGTAGTAGTAGAACAAGTATATGCACATCCCTTGCATTTAGTCAGAGTCAAATTCTCATGTTTTGAATTTTTAAGAAATAACAAAAGTTTTAGATATTAAACATTTAAAAAGCGTTGAATTAAAAGACAACACTCTTTGAATATATATGCTTATGTGACTTACAAAGCTAGCTAACATTTTCTGTTGAACAACAAATTACCCACATGAGCTTCCCTAGTATTTTAAAAAGAAAAAGCTACCTACCAAACACTTTAATTATTTATATTTTAATCATAAAAAATCTCATTAAATAAACATGCACATACTAAGGGCAAGATCGCGGTCCTTGCTTTTTTCTTATATTAAAAAAAAATACAAAATGCTAAGACCTTTTTGGCTTGTCCTTAACAGCCACGTGGAGTTTTTTTTGGTCTGAACAATTTCATTTTCAGATCAGTTTTGGTTCGGTTTTAAATCCGTTTTTTTTTGGAATTTCGGTTTTTGGAACCGTTACATATTCATTTACGATTTTTGAAGTTTCGGATTCATTTCAGATTTGTTTAAAATATCCCGATCCGAACCCAAAATATCCGAAAATATCTGTTTCGGTTCAGTTTTTTTGAAGTTTTGTTTTAACTAAGAAACAATGCTAAGAAACAACCAATATTCTACACATTTGCCTTTGTCCCCTTAATTTGTCATTAGTCTTAAAATATCCTTAAAAAATGCTAAGAACACTTAAACTTGTCCTACCAATAATCATGCCCTAACACAATTCATACATTGAGGAGGGCTCGTGGCCTAGTGGTCGAGCGTCTTCTCACCAAATCCGGAGGTCACGTGTTCAAACCTCCGGTCGCATGTATATGCGTGTAGATCCCGTATGAGGGGTTATGGACTACCGGATTGGCCCGTTGTGATCCGGACCCCTCGTATGTGAGGAAGAAAATTCCGATAATAGAGTTAGGGCTACCGGGCCGACCCGTTGTGGCCCGGTTTTCCGGAAAAAAAAAAACACAATTCATACGTTATTTTATACTACATTCAACCTTTCTTGACATCCACACTGTGTGTATTTTTCAATGGTTTTCCCCAACTTAAACTTATAGGAAAGTTATTTAGGTGAAACTGTGAATTGGTCATCGTGCAATACCTTAATTAGTCAAGTCGTCTGACTTACGTACGCGTTAAGTTTCAAAACACAAAAATATGACTTTTCAGAAAAAGTCAGCCTCTGCTATTTTTTTTTTTTGATATAAATGACTTTTCAGAAAAAATATGACTTTTCAGAAAAACACAAACTTATAGTTGTGAAGATATTATACTGATAACCTTGTAAATTTGATGTATATATTGTAATTCATGACTAATTTGAAAACTACACTAGATAATTTTTAATTGAAAAATATCTAATTTTTTTAAAAAATGACAGTTCAACCGTTAATTAAAAAAAGCAGTGAAATAAAATTTAAAATATTTTCGATATTTTATTATATAGAAAATTAAATATAATAATAAGCTGGTAAAATAAAATTGAATTTTTCTTTTTTGCCAACTAAGAAATATATCTCAAAAATATATCTGCTAAACATCTTTAACAATTCATTATTTCGAAATTAGGATTTATTTTTAACAAACTTACTAGTTCGTGGCCTTTATCAATTAATATAAATTTCCAAATTAAATTATATGGTTTCAGTTTAATTATTTTAGAATAAAGAATGAATTTTAGATAAATAAATTTTCAATATTTTATTATGATTTAATATAGACTTATGTTTAATTTCGTCAATATTTTAGATGATGAATGACATTTCATAAATTTAATATAAGATTTTTATTTTATTTTTTTATTTTAGTTACATTCGAGAATTAAATTATTATAAATAAAAGATTCCAATTTCAGTAAACCATTTGTATAAAAAAGTAGTCTATGTAAAAAGTCAATTAACCAAAATATAAGTCGAGTGTTTTAATATAAGTCAATAAAAATAAGTCGCCGGAGAAGATATCTAACTAAATTGTTAAAAATATAGACCATATTAATAAGTTAACATAAAATAAAATAAGTATACTAAGAATAAATAAGTCGACAGAAAATTATAAGTCGACGAAAAAATAAAAATAAGTCAATGGTACAAAAGTCGACTATATAAAAAATTAATCAACCATAAAATCGATTGTTTAATATAAGTCAATGAAAAAAAAGTTGAGGGAAAAGAAATATAGATCGAAAATTCAAAATATTGAATGTATTAATAAGTCAAGGAAAATAAAATTAGTACACTAAGAATAAACAAGTCGACATAAAATATTATAAGTCGACGAAAAAAGAAAAATAAGTGAATAGTACAAAAAATTGACTATGTAGAAAATTAAACAACCAAAATATAAGTCAAGTGTTTTAAAATAAGTCGATAGAGAAGAAAGTTAAGTCAAAATGGATGAAATATAAGTCAATAATTGAAAATCGAGCTTATTAATAAATTGACATAGAATAAAATATGCCAACAAAAAATATAAAAAGTCTAAACAATTATTTTATTTATTAATAATATTAGAAATATAATTTTATTTTTTGAATAAATTATAAATCTAAATCGTATTATCGACAATTTTTATGGTTTTTATTATAAAAAATTAATAACAATTACTATAAATATAATAAGTACTTTAGTTTTTAATAGTTATATATTAATTACGATTATTTATTTTTTTATAATAGATTATTTTAAATTTAATAATTTAATTTATATTATTCTAAATCAATTATTTAAATAACGTGGAAGTAATTAAATAAAGGTACGATGGTAAATTTCCAATGCAAAAAAGACTAGTGTTAAAAATACTGTTAAATTTAATGTAGTTTTAAAATTTTTATAAGATTTAGTGTATTTTTTAAAATATCGATATAAAATTTTGAAAATTAATACAACAAATTATTGATATCAAATCCAACATAAAAGTAATTTGGAGTGCAAATGGTGGTTGATGAATTGAAAAAATTGAATGAGAGATAAAATAAATAGTTAAAAAACGAGAGTAAAACTAATGAAGATAAAACTTATAAAATAAATAAGAAAAATATTGTTACATTTAGCCTTCGGAAGAAACAAATTTTAGCCGAAAACTAAAATTTTCAACCAACTTGGTGAAACTCACTATTTTTTTTTTTTGTAAATGTATAATTTTGATAAAATAGTGTAATATGAGTTGAATCTAGCGCAACTTTTTATTTGCTACAATTATTTGATCTACATACTCAACCATTTGCATAGATAATAAACCAACATTTGAATATAATGATAATATCTTAATAAAATTGCATTGTGGTGGTTAGCTCATTACAGCACCCTCAATGGTTAATCTCTCAAAATTTCTTATTTGAGAAACTCGAATTTTTTATTGAGAGACTTATTTTTAATGTGTAAGTTTTTGGTTGGTTTACAATAATTTTTGTTATTAAATTTAAATTATAAAATTAAATTTAATTAAAATACTAATATAATAATGTTGAGAGAATCATTCTCTTTTTTCAAATTATTTTATTAATATTTTTGGTGAGAGATTCATAGAAGAGACTCCCGGGTGCACTTAGACCATAATTAATGCTAAGAACCTCTAATTTTAAATTAATAAAAAATGCTAAGAACCTCTAACGGATTCTTAGCATTTTTTGCTATTATTGCAAAAATCCCATTTTGGGTTTTTAAAATTTTAAAATAGGCCTGGACATTCGGATTTTTGGATCGGTTTCGGTTCAGATTATTCGGATCTCGGATATTCAGATTATTCTATTTTGGATCCGTTTCAGATCCGATGAAATTTTTGAAATTTTAAACGAATCTGAAACGGATCCGAGACCCGAAATAGTTTCGTTCTTTCGGTTTCGGTTCGGTTCATTCGGTATTAATGTTCGAATATTCTCGGATATTTTTGGGTTTTTGTGTATATTTTCGGGTATTTTCGACTATTTTTGGTATATTTTCGGATATTATGGGTTAAGATCTGGATATTTTAAACAGATCCGAAACGGATCCAAAACGGATCCAAAACTCCAAAAATCATAAATGAATATGAAACGGATCCAAATACCGGAAAACAAAAAAACCGAAAAACGGATCTAAAATCTATCCGAAAATGAAGTTGTTTTTACCCAAAAAAGCACCAAAAGACTACCGAAGAACCGGTTCTTCGGCAAGAGACAGAAGAGACGGTATCTTAGCAAACTTTTTTTTATATATTTTTTTAATTCTAAAAATTATTCTTGCTCTTAGATGTATAACTTTTTTTTTGTCAAAAAAAAAGAAAAAAGAAAAAGAAACTCTTAGATGTATAACTAAATGTTATAGAATTATAAGCGCGTAAAAGAAAGTGATTTTTAGCGCGCGCACACACTCGTTTAAAAATTTCGCATTAATTATTCTAAAAATGACACTCATGTGGGTATAAATGTAATTTAACAGATAAAAGAAAGTGTTGTAGGAGCGACCCGTTCAAGTCATAATACTTGGTCAACACGCAAAATCGTGAGAGAGCGCCGGTAAAACCCGACCTAAGTGATGATGAACTCTCTCGAGTCATGACCATTTCTTCGTAACTAAGTATATATACACACACACACATGCATACTCCCTCTCATTTTATATGACCCAAAACATAACCATAACTCATAATTTTCTTTCTTAACCAAACAAAAGAAAACTTTATTACCTTCGTAGAAAGCAAAAACCAGAATGAGGAGAGTTAATTGGTCTACTGTTTTGATTGTGGTGATGATTGTGTCGTTGTTGGTGATGGAACACGTGGTGGTTCCGGCAGCGGCAGGGAGGGTTCTAACGGAGAAGTCGGGAAGATCAGCGACGGTGGAGAATATGAAGTCGACGGTGGATTCTTGGTTTCAACGTTTGGCGTCGGGTCCTAGTCCAAGAGGTCGCGGCCATTAAATTAGTTTTTTTTTTCATAGCCGGAGCGGCCAATAACTGTATACAATTCATTTATTTGTTTATTATGTTTAGGAAAATTCATATACTTATGTGGCAGAAACTAAACCATCATACACATGTACATAATAACTTTACTTTTTTGTTGATTGTTAATTTCAATATAAGAATTTTTACAAACCCTTTCATTTCTTAATGAGGGAGTCGTGCAAGTCATATATGTCCATCTCTAGCTGGCTGGGGTCACCTTTCTAGAGAAGCCTACATAGAGGAGCATGTTTCCAACTTTAGAATGAAAAGTTGCACAATTCACGATCTTTTTCCTTTTTTAAAACGGGGTTGTTCAATAAACCATTTTCTGGAAAGGGAAAGCGAATAAACTAGAAGAAAAAAAAAATATGAATTAATGTGCACGATAAAAAAAAAAACCATAAAGTTTTTTTTTTGAATAGTATCCAAATGCTTTGCTTTGCAAACTTTGCATATTCACTTCAGTGCTCTCTATAATCTGGGTTTTCTTTTAATATGATGAAGCCTTCTAATATGAGCGACAATGGAACGTACCTATGACCCCAACAACAACAAACCCCACAGTACTTTTAGATTCAAATACGAAGAAAAATGGTTGAGAGGGAGATATACCTGTCGGTTGCGAGTTCCGCTCTCTCCCCAGTAGCAAGAAGAACAAGTGTTAAGTGCGTTTGGAACCCAGTTATTGTCTTTGGTCGACCTGCCTATCCAACCACATCAACTGCTTTAATTTCCTACCCGCGCTGGCACCGATATGGGCTTCAGGTTCTCGTTACCATCATCCTTGGCTACACACTCAAATCGTATTGTGTTAAGTATTTTAAACATTCGTTAACCCATTCAACAAATCGGATAGAACATTGCAATCACCTGCATCGCCAAAACAAGGAAGTAGAGCACTTAATGGTATTTCCCCAGTATGATGGATTCCACGTCAAGGCATGCATGCAACAATGTCACTATACCAGCAAGCGCGATTCTAGGGTACAAAAATTACAATACCCATGTTTAGGATTCACATTATAGTGAAGCTTCTGAAAATGTTGATAATGTTACAACTTACGGCGAAAGAAAGAGTCGTTCGGAGTGGAAGGGGCTGAAAGTTAAGAGACCCTTTCCCATATGAACCAGCCCTTGAGCAATACTGTTAGAGTCAGAGACTACTAACTAGAAAAAGATCAAGCCTTTAGATGATAAACACAAAACAGAACACCAAAGATAGTGACTTTTAGCAAGAACAAGCTGATATCGAGGCAAAGGTTGAAGCTTTATACGAAAGGAGATGAATTTAGCATGAAAGGAACAAGTTTTTGCAGAAACAAGATGATTTTAGAGAGAAAGGAGATGACTTTCATAAACCCTCATAAAATCTCAAAATGTAAAGACTGATCTCTTATTTATAATACATGAATCTGATTACAAGATGAAAACCTGAGTTTCCCAAGCTGTAAACCTTCTCTGCTTACACTTGAGACACACTTTCTTCTAATCAGATCCAAATGAATCTGCCAATAGCAAAAGCTACCCAAAACCAGTCTCAAAACATGAAAACATAAAGAAAGAGTCTTGAAGCCTTTTAAAGAGAACGTTATACACTTGATGAGGACAAAAAGGTCTGCTTCCTCTAATAGCTTAATCCTTTAAGGTCCAAGAAGACAATCACGTGGCCAAACTTCTCTAAGGCCCCATCGAAAAATCCTCTGTCTATGAATTGCTCTGTTTCCTTTGCTCTGTTTCAGCCAAAACATTATGTAACTCCTTTGCTTATGTTGGTTGTTTCTTCTTATTTTGCCTGGAATAAACTCTGTGGAGCGTATCAATACCATTCCCTCTAAGACGAATCTTGTCCTCAAGCTTGAAAGATGGAAATTGTTTGCTCAAAAACAATCCCAAAACCCATGAGTTTTCATGCTCCGGAAGATCTTTCCACTTGATTAACACCTCTAACTGACCATCTGTCGTATAACGAATATCTTTGAGCTCCTCAGGTTCCCATATCAATTCACCAGCATCTGAAAATGAAGTGGGTAGAGGGGTTATCTCGAAGTCTTTTCCCACAACGAGCTTTAGTTGTGATATGTGAAAGGCCGGGTGGATTTTTGAAGTTTGGGGAAGGTTTAAGCGGTAAGCGACTTTGCCAATACGTTCTAAGATCTCAAAGGGTCCATAGTAACTGGCTGCCTGCTTCGGATACACCCTATGAGCCACAAATTGGTGACGGTAAGGCCTCAACTTTAAGAAAACCCATGTACTTATAGAATACTCGACATCTCTTCGGTGTTTATCGGCTGAGCTTTTCATACGCTGTTGAGCCTTGTCTAGGGTCTCTTGTAGTTTCTGTAACATTGAGTCTCTCTCTCGCAACATGTTTTCCAGATCGAAGTTCTTTGTGGAGCCTTCTTCGAAAGGAATGATGTCCGGCAGATCTTGGCCATAGACCACCTTGAATGGTGTGGTATTTAAGGTTGAGTGATATCCAATATTGTATGAGTATTCAGCCCATGCTAGGAAGCTATACCAAGTCTTCGGTTGGCTAGAGGCGAAGCAACGGAGGTACGTTTTCAAACAACGGTTTAGGACCTCGGATTTTCCATCCATTTGGGGGTGATATGAGGTACTATACTTCTGTTTAGTCAAGGATAAACAACAACATTCCATCCAAAACGAGCTGAGAAAGATCCTATCATGGCCCGAGACAATAGACTTTGGATATCCATGAAGTTTTATGATCTCATTGATAAACCAGATAGCTACGTGTCTTCCTGTGAATGGGTGTCGAAGACCAACAAAGTGCGCGTACTTACTCAGCCTGTCTACAATCATGAAGATCGCATTAAACCCGCCAGATGTTGGTAATCCTTCTATAAAATTCATGCTCAAGTCTTGCCAAATCTTCTTGGGAATTGGCAATGGTTGAAGGAGTCCTGGGGGTACCATCGTCGAGTATTTATATCTTTGACATGCTGAACACTTAGATACATAGTCTTGGACTGATTTCTTCATCCCAAACCAATGAAAACGTTGTTGGGCCCTTTTTAACGTCTTTATGACCCCTGCGTGTCCCCCAACCAAGGTATCTTGCGCTTCAAATAGTATATCTGGTATGGAGGCTGACGATAAAGGAAAAAACAGTCTTCCTCTATACCAAATCCTCTCATCAACCACTTGGAACCCTGGTTTAGAAACATCCCCATCTGATATTCTCTGTTTCAACCTTTGTAGTTCTGTGTTTTCATCTACTTCGGCCAGAACATCCTGCAATTTCAATGAGACATGGACGATTAAAGCTAGAAGAGAAGATGTAACCAGTTGGGGAATATGATGAACCATTCGAGATAGACCATCAACAACCTTATTTTCAATTTCAGGCTTGTAAACGATGTCAAACTTGAACCCCATTAGTTTAGAGAGCCATTTGTGATAGTTCATTGATATGTCCTTTTGTTTCAAAAGGAATTTTAGGCTCTTCTGGTCTGTGTGAACTATGAACCTTCATCCCATAAGGTAATGCTTCCATTTTAAAATCGCAAAAAACTATCGCCATGAGTTCCCGTTCGTAAATCGGTTTCACTTGCTCTCTTGGAGTTAATCTATGGCTATAATAAGCAACATGCTGTTTGTGTTGCATCAAAACAGCGCCAAGTCCATGTCCTGATGCGTCTACCTCGTCAATGAAAGTGTCCTGAAAGTTTGGTAATCTTAGGACCGATGTTGAGCTCATAGCTTTTTTCAGGGTGTCAAAGGCTACTTGAGCCGAAGGAGACCAAATGAAGCTATCTTTGCGGAGCAAGTCTGTTAGTGGCTTTGCGAGAGTTCCGTAGTCTTTCACGAAGCGCCTATAATAGCCTGTAAGACCAAGGAAACCGCGCAACTCTTTCCCTGTTTTTGGCGTTGGCCAAAGTGACATTGCGTCTGTTTTAGAAGGATCAGTTGCAACCCCATTTGTCGAGATAACATGACCCAAATATTCAATTTGTCGTTGACCAAATAAGCATTTTTTATTAGCATATAGCTGTTGTTCAGCCAGGATATCAAGCACTTTCTGAAGATGTTGTATGTGTTTATCCATAGAAGAACTGTAGACGAGAATGTCGTTAAAGAAAACCAGAATGAATTTCCGAAGATATGGTCAAAATATGTCGTTCATAAGAGCTTGAAATGTCGTGGGAGCATTGATTAACTCCAAAGGCATTACAACAAATTCGTAATGGCCCTCATGAGTGCGAAAGGTCGTTTTTCCAATATCGAACTCTTTCATTCTTATTTGATGAAACCCCGAGCGAAGGTCCAATTTTGAGAATATCATGGCTCCATGAAGTTTATCTAGAAGTTGATCGATCATGAGAATCAAATATTTTTCCGGAACAATCACTTGGTTTAGAGCACGATAATCAACACATAGTCGCCACAATTGATCTTTCTTTCAGATAGGCAAAATAGGGTTGGAGAAGGGGCTCTTGTTGTGTCGTATAGTCCCATTCTGCTTTAGATCAGCTACCATTTTCTCAACTATTGCCATAGTGGCCTGCGGGTATCGATATGGGTGGACCAATATTGCATTTATCCTTGGCATCAAATTTATAGAATGTTCAATGCTCCGGTGAGGAGGGAGACCTTCCGGAGTTGAGAAAACCGATGAATATTCTTCTAGCAGCTTTGTGATACCAGAAGGAAGAGCCACTTATTTATCTGGAGGTGCCTCGTGGGTAAGCAAAGAGAGAGGGATGTCGTGAGACTGAGATGTGTAGGCTGCATTCATAGTTTTGAAAGACCACTTAGTTGAATGCATATCAGATTCACCACGTAAAGTCACTCTTTTATCCTTGTAAGAAAAGGTGGGCTCGTGAGATTTCCATTTTACAACACAAGGACCCAAGGTTTGGAGCTATTGAACTCCTAATATAACATCTGCTCCTTCCAGCTCCAATTCGATGAAGTCATTTGTAAATTCTAAGCCTTGCACTGAAAATTTCACCCCCTTACGCACACCCATTCTGGAGACCATCGTTCTTGTTCTTAAGCGGATTTGGAGGTTATTCTTCTTTAGCACTTTCAACTTAGAGGCAGCCACAAGTCTTGGAGATATAAAGTTATGGGAGGCTCCACTGTCGAGCATAACTATGATCTCAGTTTTACCCAATTTGCCTCGTACTTTTGTGGTATGGATAGAGTCGATACCCAAAAAGGCACATAAAGAAATCTGCATTAGTTGAGTTTCTTGTTACTGCTCTTGTGCTTCCAACAGTTCATAAGTGTCGCATAAGACCTCCATTAGGTATCCATTAATCATTGTTAAAACCTGTAAGGACTTGTTGGGATAATTGTGTTGCGGTGACCACTTCGCATCACATTTAAAACAGAGTCCACGTCTTTTCTTGTCAAGCAGTTCTGCATCTGTTAACTTGTGTTGGATTCGATTTAAGGATTGACGGTTGTCGGTTGTTGTTTGGTCATTAGGAGTTGATCTAATGACATTTTGCAGAGCAGGAGAGTTACTTAATAGCCTTTGAAGAGGATTAGCTGTAGCATAACGTGCGGAACTATATTGGCGACAATTATATTTTGGTAGTGAAGTATCCTCGCTCAAGATTATGCACATTCGTCTGGAATCCATTTTCATAACTGCTTCCTTGTGGTCTGCTAAGTTGATCGGTCCTTTCATCTTAATGATTTCTTAGAACTCAGGTCGTAGACCATTAAAAAAACACATCAATTTTGTGTTCTTCAGAGATTCCTAGTACCAAGGCAGCAAGCTCTTCGAATTTGTCGATGAAGTCTGAGATAGTTCCACTCTGTCTTATCCCAAAGAAGCGTTTACCATGTTCTTCTTCAATCGTTTCTATGAATCGCTTAAGCATTCGTTTCACAAATTGGTCGTAGCTAGTAAACGAATTTGTGTCTTCCTTACCATTAAACCAATTCATCGTTGGACCCTCGAGGTAGGTTGCGACTAGTCTGAGTCTCTCCATTGATGAGAACTATCCAGTATGAAAGAAGCATTCGGCTCGGGAAATCTAACCATACGGTCTCGAGCCGTTGAATATTGGCATTTCCAGCTTCCGTAACCTTTGTTCTCTTGTTTCTAACATATTTTGAAGACCTAGAGAAGATTTATTACCAATAGTGTTACCCATTGGAATCATCTCAGGTTGTGGTGATGGTTCTGCTGAAGTTTCTCCCAGATCTATGCCTTTACCTTTGGCTTGCATGAGAGAGTTATGCAGATACTGCAGAGTATAAGTTATTTTGGCCATGTTGTTATCCATCTGCTGATCCATGGTTGCCAGATGCCGATCCAAGGAAGTAAATGTTTCAGACATACGACGATTAATATCATAGCAGATTTTTTCAAGATCAGAGCAGGTTTTGTCTAGTTTTTCATAACCACGACGAAGATGTTCGATATCATTAGAGATCTCAGCCATCGAACCATGATAATCCATTGCAGAACTTGGAGAATCTAAAAGAGATGACATTAAGGTGTTCGAGTAGTCACAAACGCACCATTTGTTAGAGTCAGAGACTAATAACTAGATAAAGATCAAGCCATTAGATGATAAACACAAAACAAAACACCAAAGATAGTGACGTTTAGCAAGAGCAAGCTGATATCGAGGCAAAGGTTGAAGCTTTATACGAAAGGAGAGGACTTTAGCATGAAAGGAACAAGCTTTTGCAGAAACAAGATGATTTTAGAGAGAAAGTAGATGACATTGATAAACCCTCATAAAATCTCAAAATGTAAAGACAGATCTCTTATTTATAATATATGAATCTGATTACAAGATGAAAACCTGAGTTTCCCAAGTTGTAAACCTTCTCTGTCTACACTTGAGACACATTCTCTTCTAATCAGACCCTAATGAATCTGCCAATAACAAAAGCTACCCAAAATCAGTCTCAAAACATGAAAACATAAAGAAAGATTCTTGAAGCTTTTTAAACAGAACATTAGACACTTGATGAGGACAAAAGGGTCTTCTTCCTCTAATAGCTTAATCCTTTGAGGCCTAAGAAGACAATCACGTGGCCCAACTTCTCTAAGGCCCCATCGAAATATCCTCTGTCTTTGAATTGCTCTGTTTCCTTTGCTCTGTTTCAGCCAAAATATTTTGTAACTCCTTTGCTTATGTTGGTTGTTTCTTCTTTTTTGCCTGAAATAAACCCTGTGGAGCGTATCAAGTACGCACCTGCATTACAACTTAACACAATGAGAACAAGCCTATCAGTAGAAATTGTGTTTATTTGCACGAAAACAAAAAAAATTAACACATTACACAAAAGAGAAGACTGGAATCTTTGTAATAATAGCTGGAGAGGTATCTAAGCATGCCCGCAATCCTTGCATTGTTAGTTCCAACACCGATCAAACCAAGGGAAAAAATTGCTCCCTATATGAATCAGAAGAAACATCAGTCCAACAGTTGCAGATTAAGTCAACGAAACAACCACATCAACCGTGATAGTGAAAAGACAACTCACCATGGCAACTTCTGAATCTGTGTCATGGCTAAGACGGCTCAAGGTGTCCATAACATTCACCTGTAATTATTAAGGGATTAATTTCATAAGCAGTACTCTTACACAGAAAAGTAAACCAGATTGAAGTTTATTCACCGTTGGGTTTGATATACATAGGAAACCAAGGGACAAAGGCACTGCATGCCGAATGTTCTGTTCTCCATACTGTTGCATGCGCTCTAGAGAACGGATCTCCATATCTATACCCAATTCTTCAGACATAGCAACCATAACTAATCCAAGAACAACTGGACCCTGGTGGATAACACCTTCCTCCATATGCTCATCGCACTCAGCCAAAAGGTCTTGGACCTGAACAATTAACGAGTCAGTAATTAACTAGAAAGCAACGAGCCATGTAATTCAACCACCAGTACCCTTGATTAGATACCTTAAGGACATTCACAGTTCCAACATAGGCACAAGAGAGAAGTGTCATATCACAATACTTTCTGATTTTCTCGTTAAGTTTTTTTGAGACTTCCGCGGTAGCGCCCACACTTTCCTGCACAATATTGGAACATGTTGACAATGATAAGCAAGGGAACTAACGATTGAATAAAAAACAATAGATTGATCAAGTACGACTCATTATCTACCTGTTTACCATGGTACAAAAGTCCAAGTCCAAGAGGCAAGAAACGAGTGAGGGCTTCACCCAGTTCTGCCTCACTCCGATCCATTAGAGCAAATATAATAGATTTTGCAACCTCTTCGTTACACGAGCCAACGTAAATCATCCCCAAACTAAGTACAGCAAATGCAATCACATCAAGAGGTGCGTTAGCATCATTCAGGATTGGAGACAAGCTGCTTCTTATCTGATCACATAGTGATTATGTTATTGTCTAAGCAACAGAACATCCAACATAACACTATGGGTAAGAAGATAACAGATTTTCACCTGATCATTTTGGGATCCCGCATATGCAATTCTAGGCATGGGCGCTTGGGTATACGATTCGGGTTCGGTTCGGGTAATTCAGGTTTCGGTTCTTTCGGTTCTTAGATCGGAAATCCGTTCGGGTATTTTTTTAGTTCGGTTCGGTTCAGGTTCGGGTCTGAGTATTTCGGGTATTTATCTTAGGAACCAAAAAATATCCAGTACTTATTTGGATATTTTAGGTTCTAGTAGTTTGGTTACTTTTAAGTACTCGAAGTACCCAAAAATACCCAAAATACTAGAACAAAATATTAAAAAAATACTTAAATTATTTCCAAGAACGCGACCTGATAATAGCTTCCAGGATTTCTATCAAATGCATAATGTATGTGGTATGAATGATCTAAAGCACACGGGTGAAAGGTTCTTTTGGGCTGGGAAACGACAACAGGAAATTGTTGAGTGCTGTCTGGATAGAGTACTTGTGAACAATGAATGGTTAAGTATGTTCCCTGCTTCAGAAAACCAATATTTGGAGCTCGCAGAATCAGACCATCGGCCCATGATTATCACTATTGCATACGTACCTATACAAAGATGGAGACAATTCAGATATGATAAACGGCTAAATACACAAGAAGGTTTTGAAGAGATGGTCACCAAGAACCTCCAATAGCTTTGCAACCACGATCAAAGTCTACCTGAAAGCTTAAAAGCTTGCCAAAAGAAGATTATAAACTGGAAAAGAGAACACAGACTCAATGCCTCAGAGAGAATTAAAGAAGTCAGAATGGAGATCGAGAGAGCTTTAAGGAATGCACAATCTACAAATGCAGAGCTATATACGTTAAGGCAGCGACTCTCCCAAGCGTACTATGACGAAGAACAGTATTGGCAGAATAAAAGTAGAAACCAGTGGCTAAAAGCAGGAGATCGCAATACGCAGTTCTTTCATAGTGTTACCAAAACAAGAAAAAAGAGAAACAACATACACCAAGTAACTGATGACTTTGGAGTTACACATCTTAGAGAGGACGATAAAGCCAGAGTAGCTATTGCCTTCTTTGGAAAAATGTTTGACACTTCCTCTCCAGCAGCCATAGAAGACCGTATACAGGACATTCAGGTAAAGGTTACACCGGAAATGAATGCATAACTACTAACTCCGGTGAATGATGATGAAATCCGTAGAGTAGTTTTCTCAATTGGTGGTGATAAAGCTTCAGGTATTGATGGTTTCTCTGCATCCTTTTATCAACGATATTGACCACACTTAAAGGAAAAGATATGTCGTATGGTGCGTCGTTTCTTTGAAAGAAATGAGTTGGAAGACGAAATAAACCATACTAAGATTTGCCTAATTCCGAAGATAAAAAAACCGAAAGTAATGAGTGACTTCAGGCCGATCAGCTTGTGTACAGTAGCCTAGAAAAAATATCGAAGATTCTAGTCTCAATATTCAAGTCTTGACTTGACTACATCATCTCCCCAACGTAAGGTGCGTTCGTACCAGGTAGAAGCATCATGGATAATATTCTTATTGCTCATGAACTACTACATGTGTCAAAATCAAAGAAGGATGTATCTGAAAAGTACATTGCGATAAAGACCGACATTAGCAAAGCTTATGATCGTTCGAATGGATCTTTTTGGAGAAGGTGATGAAAATGATAGGCTTCTCGGATCAATGGGTTCAATGGATCATGGTATGTGTTCGTTCTGTATCCTTTTCTATTATGATGAATGGAGGAGTGTGTGGTGATTTTCTACCCGGAGAGGACTACGACAAGGAGACCCATTGTCACCATATCTATTTCTGCATCTCTAAGTCAAATGATCCACGGTGCTGAACTTCGAATCAACTCCAAGGCATTCAAATATCAAGGAATGGACCAATTATAACTCATCTACTCTTCACCGATGACTCGCTCTTCTTTTTTCATGCCTCTGCCGCAAATTGTGAATGTTTATCACATGTTTGGAGAACATATGAAGCAGTTTCTGGACAAAAGATAAACATCGACAAGACATCTATAATCTTTGGGAAAAGGCTCGATCAACAAACAAAATAAATGATTCAGAGTACAATGGGAATATCAAGGCTTGGAGAAGATGGGAAATACTTAGGATTGCCCGAGCAATTTGAAAGAGGGAAGACAAAACAATTTCAGTACATTGTTGATAATGTCAAGGCCAAACTCAATGGGTGGTACACGAAACTGCTTTCCCCGGGAGGAAAAGAAACAATGATAAAAGCAGTAGCTTTAGCTCTTCCGGTGTACTCAATGAACTGTTTTGAACTTCCTAAAGGCATAACCGATGAAATCAACAAACTAATGGCGGAGTTTTGGTGGGGAAAGGAGGATGAAAAGAGGAAACTTTCATGGATTGCTTGGAGACGTCTCACATTACCAAAGTCTGAAGGTGGGCTAGGCTTTAAGGACATTTGGGAGTTCAATCGAGCACTCTTGGCTAAGCAATGTTGGCGTATTAATTCAAAACCAAACTCTCTGCTTGCGACTCTGTATAAAGAAAGTTACCATCGTCATACATCATATATGGAGACAATGACTACTCCTAGTGCTTCTTACGGTTGGAAATCACTTCAACATGGAAAGGAACTATTGAAACGTGGAATGCGGATCCTTATAGGAAATGGAGAGCATACGAGTGTTTGGAATCATAACTGGTTGCTTACCTCTCTCCCAAGGCCGCCGGTCAATGTGTATCATTCTCCTGACATGAGAGTCTCCTCTTTGATCCATAAACGTACGCGAACATGGAATGTTCCTATGCTGGAAACTTTTTTCAACCAAGAGGACAGAGATGCTATATTAACGATCAAATTATCGATTATGGAAGACCAAGATACTTGGGATTGGCCGTACGAAAAGAGTGGGCAGTATACTGTGAAAAGTGGCTATTAATTTGGATCGCATTGTTGGTCGTTAGAAGAACCGATTCAGCCCCCAACCAATTCAATACCAATTAAATAGCGAATTTGAAAATTGAATGTAGCACCAAAGATTCAACATTTTCTTGGGTAGACACTATCGAGAGCTCTACCTACTGCTATTGATCTCATTTCGCGGCGACTACACGTTGATCCTATTTGTCCAAGATGTGGTTTAGAAGATGAAACGATTGCTCATATCTTATTTGAATGTCCATTTGCGGTTGCTATATGGAGATCTTCACCAGTTTCTCATTTACAAAACAGAGCGCCTAACATTGAGGAATATATTATCCAACTTTTGAGTGTTGCCGAGGATAAGAATATCGATCCAAGTCTACGATACATGCCGCTCTGGTTAATTTGGAAAACCTGGAAAACAAGAAACGAATTTATCTTTAAGGGCCTCATGGAACAACCAGATGTTATAGTAAGAAGAGCTATGGATGCATCAGTGGAATGGACCTCCGTTAACAAAGAAAAGGATGGTTCTTTTGCTACCTTAAGATCGTCGGCTTGGGAACCACCGATAAAAGGTTTGATTAAATGCAATGTTGATAGCACCTATGTCATTGGTGCAAATATCTCGGGGCTTGGTTGGATACTAAGAGATCATAAAGGAACCTTTATACAAGAAGGTCAAGCAATCTTATCACAAGCATCACCGCCATTATATGCGGAGACACAAGGATTACTGTATGTTTTGCAACTGATGTGGGCACAGGGTCGGAGACGTTTTTAGTTTGAATCAGATAACATGACATTGGTCAAGACCATCAATGACAGTGCAAATCATGTTGACATTACTTATCTTCTTAAGGACATACGATATTGGATTGCCAAATTACCGGAGTGTTCCTTGGGATATGCAAACCGAGAACGCAATGAGTCGGCGGATCGTCTAGCTAAGCGATCAATAAACATGAATTGTCTAAGTGAAATTTATAATGTTCCTCCTTCTTGGCTCATTGATACATTGTATAAACCATTTACGGTCTAATAAAGCTTTCAGTTAAAAAAAAAACCTAAATTATTTAAAATTATTTAAAATATCCAGAATATTTTTAAAATGAATAATATTTAGAAATAAAAATTATAATTTTGATTATATCTTATATATTAATATAAAACATAAATAATATTTTGTATATATAACTATTTTCGGGGGTATTTCAAGTACTAATTCGGTTCTTGGTTCTGTTCGGGTTCGGTTCCGGTTCCGGTTCTTTCGGGTATTGAGTTTAAAATCCGATCGGGTATTTCAAAAAGTTGGGTTCGGATTCGGGTCTACATTTTCGGTTCGGGTTCGGTTCGGTTCTTCGGGTTCGGGTATTTTGTCCACCCCTACGCAATTCCGAGACCCATAATAGCACCAATTCGGACAGATGAATCCTCTTTGTCAATATATTCTCCAAGAAGGGCCAATGCATGAGAAAGAAAGCTGTGTAAGAAGAGTGTATGGCAAAAAATAATGAACACAAAGGTTACAGTAAATTGAAAACGAAATCAACTCACAGGATCACAATCATTCTTTATGTCGCAATTAACAATCCCAACTCCCAGCAGAGCTCCAGCAATGATGGAATTATCATTGCAATAAAAATATTTGTCGAGTTGAGAAAGTCCGAGCCCAAATCCCACAACAGAATCTTACCCTAGCATTGGGAAACAAAGAGGTCATGTAACAATTAATTTTTACTTCCCAGATATGAACACAGCTAGGAAATCTATCTTATAAGAAGAGGCAAACCAGACTAGCAAATGCACTCGTCTTGCAATATCCTTTATTTTTGAAGAGCCAACGTCCATCAGATCCACTGGTTGAATCTGACGGTACTGTCATTAATTTGTCCTGCAATAAGTGAATATATCAAAAGGACAGTCGAGCTTACAAATTTCTTCTCATTTTTGTGCACACCATAAGAGTCTGTAATCATACCTGGCCAAAACCAGCATTTACAAATGCGTTCACAAAAGTCGCAGCCAGATTTTGTCTAGCAGAATCCACTTTTGCAGCAGAGACAGCCCAGCCATCAAGCAATTGAGCCTGCAAAATTTCATTGAACAGATAAGAGATGTGGACCAAAAAACATACCCTGTAACCAAATAAACCAGTAACAGACGTAATTTTCAGTAAAATTCATATACTTTATAGATGTCTTCAGGCGTCGTGGCCTCCATGACCTCAATATCCCTTGCAAGCATCAGATATCCTTCACTTAACTTAGTGTTGTTAACAATGTCTTGTAGCATCCCTCTATCACCGTCATTTACAACCATCTCAGCGTCAAGCTCAAAGGTGATGCCCTGCATGGGGGAATAACAAGAGAAAAAGAAACGTAAGAAAGTGAATCAGCAGGTACTGCACGTCTACGTTTGTGTGAAACATTAAGAACTTACATGACGTAAAATCATGTAGCAGAATTGTTTCTTGCTTAGAAGATCCGTACATGAAGTAAATACTCGCTTCATGTTAAGTTTCATGGGCTTCCAACTTAAAACCAATTGGCAATGAGTGGATTGGCCCATATTACTTATATATTATTTAGGTCCCCATCATATTTCCGATGTGGGATATATCTTCACATGCCCCCTCGAGATAATGGTCCGTATAACCATTAATCTCGACAATATCCCAGTATAGGATTAAATTCGGGTTAGATCGGCCGGACTAATTCTATGTTGGACCGATTTTGGTTCAGATCGATCAGGTCTCTTTCGATGGGTCGGATCGATTTTGGTTCGGTGGGGGCAACGTGTGTTTAGGATCTGGGCTCCGATACCATGTTAAGTTTCACATGCTGCAATAGATATATATCATGTAAGAAATATACATAACTTAGCAGGAAAGCTTTCTAGCTCCCCCCATAGTGCAGAAAGTGGATACTCAGTTCTGTATGAAGATTAGAACAGAACTCAGACCTGCATGTTATCAAGAAGTAATGCAATTTGCAGAGCGTTTGGATATTCTGCAAACTTAAGGTAGAACATGTAAGCAATATCTAAAACCAGCATGTCATCACGATACCTAAAAAAAACAAAAGCATATAATGTCAAAGGGAGGGCCCTGTGGGAGATAACCGAGCAAAGCTCATGAGAGCAATTACAATATGAGTGATCAAAACCACAACATTATAAAAAAGATAATCAGTTTTAAATTACTTTGCTACACTCGTGAGATAATTGCACGTCCTCCTGAAATTTATACTGTCGACATGCTCAAGTAAGAGATTAAGATCCTCAACCTCCATTAAAAGGTCAACAGCTTCGGTTTCTGCATTATGCTGCAAGGAACAAATATGGAATCCTTCAGAGATATGAAAACAAAAGAGGTGTCAGTCTCAAACCTATAAATGAAACTTTTTGTAACACCCAGTTTTCTAATTCCGGTTTAATTTGATCAAACCAATTTTTCTGCTAAACCGAGCCAAACATTCTTTATTTAATCATAACCTAAAAACCTAAATCCTTTGGCGTTCTTTTTTTTTTTCCAAGCCGTCGCCAACCTCATGGAGAAGAGTGACAGAAGTTTTCGAGCCAACAGAGGAAGAAAGAAGAGAGAAAAGGAGAAAAGAGATGAAGCATGTGCAGTCTTTGCAGAGGGCAGACTCGATATGCTGTGGGAGAAAAGAGAAACGATCGATCAAATCAACATTTTTCGATTTGAAATTTTTACACAAGGTAAATGACTTGTCGATATTCGTTATCCATTTTACAGAATGCAATTTCAAGTTTTCTACTGAAAGTTATGGTCGTTTTACTGAAGGTTATCTGCTCAGTTCGAAATCGCGACTAGTCAGTATTCAAAAGAAGATTTCGAGATAAATACAATCCTGATTGGAGCAAAGTCGACGGCTTTGGATAGAGGACATCAAGGGATTAAATTGGACCGTTCGGATCGTCAATTCAACGGTTCTTTTTTGAGTAATAGCTTCATTTCTGTTCGGCTGAGAATCTGTCAATTTTCCAGAATTCGCTGGTTTGTTCGTAATTCGGTTTTGTTGGGGTAAATGGATGAATTCGGGTCTGATATTTTGTAGGATTGTTNCAACGAAGCTGTCCGTGTCAAAAAGAAATGGACGAGCTCCAGAGAGTTGCAGTCGCCCAAAACGTTCTCGAGAACGCGGTTTTACTCGGTATGTAAAATTACCG
>OVAN01003546.1:0-28682 GCA_900406275.1 Anastatica hierochuntica
CTTTAAATCTCTTTTTGTATTAGATTATATCCAAAAATGAATCTCGCGCTTGGGTCAAAATCTAGTTCTTTTTTTAAGACAATTGCATTAAATAGTCACTAATATTGATAAAATCACGTAGTGAAAATAATTTAACAAATTTAGAAATATATCACATTTTTATAACTACAAATAGTTAGGCCTAATGTGTTTTCTTACGATTGAACGTTGGACCATGTAATTTACCTATGTGCCTATGTATTATAAAGGAGATCCTTTGTTCTAAATCAAATCCATAACTTCTTTTTTAACAACTCATATCTTTAATTAAAATAACATTCCATGATTGTAAATCCAATCCGGAGGTAATGAGTCTACAAATACAATATCTCTGTCGCAGGTCCTGAAAGCTCGTGCTAAACAATCCGCTTTAGAATTAAACGTACGAGAAATTAAAGAGATAGTAAAAGAAGGGAAAAGGGCGCGTAGGGTAGTAAACTCGTCAGTAAAATTTGAGAAGGCCGACCAATCTTCAGGGGACTGAATGATGGTCAGGAGTTGTGCACTATCCGTCTCAAAGTCTTGACAATCTATCCCGCGCCTATGAATCTCTTGCATCGTCCATAACAGAGCATCCATTTCTGAGTGTATTGGTGTGAGGCTTCGTCTCCATAATTTTTAATCAAATTCATAACTTTTAAGAGAGTATATTGGATATGAAATTTTAAAAATTTTTGAGATCTTATTAAAATCCCTTGTTATTAAATTAATGATTTGTAAATGTCTTCCTAAATACAATGTTGAAATTGGAATTTGTTAAAATCATCAAAAATTATTTACAATCCTTGTTATTCAATTAATAATTTAATAAAAACATATTAAATTTACCTTTATTCGAAATGTAATATTTTTTAAAGAAGTAGTGAAAATGATATTATGGGGCCTTACGTCCATATTTTAATAAAGAATAGAAAAAAAGAAATCACACCTTTATAGATGTAATTTTGAAAAACACTAATTAAAAAAAACACTAAAGAAAAAAAGAAGAAAAAACCATTAAATCAAACTTGATTCAGAAGAATTCTTGTTAAAGAAGGAAAAAACAAAAAGGTTGGAGAAGAGAAGACGAACTCGGAAATAAAGGAGCTGCAGGGGAAAGTAGTTGAAGCTATTCATGGCTTGAATCATGATCATGAATCTTTCTATCGAGTCGCCGCCAGTTAATGCCCATATTCTCCATCAAAATGTTTCACTTTTCTCATATCTCGAGAGAGATTCTCGATCTTCAAAACTCTTTTTACCCAATTTTCTTCGTCTCTGACGATAGGAATTGACTTTGAATTATGTGTTTATAACTCGTCTATGGATTTGAGAAGTGTAGTTTTTAACGCATATATGTTTGGCTTTCTCAAATCTTCTTTTTCACACGGGCCCTTACTCAAAGTCTTATGATAAGTTGAAGTTCTCACTCCATAATCTTCGGGCTCACGATGATGTCAATGTTGTCTTCCTCAAGTTTCTTACAAACTTTCTTGTTGAAATATCTTACACTCGTCATTTTTTACCATTTTAATCTTCGTTAGGAGGTTGTTTCTTCTCTTTAATTTTTTTATTGTTTCATCTAAAATTTTGTGCTTTAATTACCTCGTTTTTTCACTATGTAACAATTTCACATACTTCCATGGTTCTATAAGGGTATCTTTATCGCCGACCCTTAGTGGGTTTCTTAAGGGGGTGGGCCCCACTTTTTGGAAAAAACTGGTTCCCAAATTCCCCGAATAAGAACCGATTCTGCTGGGTTTCTTGAACTGTTTCGCGGGCTCCACCACAAGTGGCGGCCCGCGATTGGTTCTTTTTTATTTTTATTTTTATTTTTTTAATCAGAAGGAAAAAAAAATTAAGAAACAATTTGGGTTTCTCCCGTTAAAGATGCCCTAAGCTTCCACAAGGCACACTACCTTCAACTATATGTTTAATGCTCTACTAGTGACTTTCACTAGTGGTGTACTTCTTGGGTTTTGATTTCCATACGTCTTGTATGCTACTTGTTTTGATTTTGCCATTGAGGTGCTTGTTGGACTTGTGATCCGACAATGAGGTTTATTTTTTATTTTTTTTCGTCTGGTGTTTTAATTTATTTTAGAAACCAACCAAATACATCAATCAAAGCCGACAAAGGTGGTAAACCTTTCTGGAGCCACAAGCCGGCGAGTAAACAACTACTCCCAGAGCCAAAAGCTGATATAGATTCCAGAGACATAGACTAAACAAAACAAAACACAGAAGAACAAGATACACCTACAAGCAATCTAGATACAAGGAAAAAACAAACAATAAGGTAAAGCTTCGAAAAATCAGAAGAAGAAATACGAGAGAAAGCATTCTTAGCCAATTATTTTAGTTGAGAGAATAAGGCAAACTGCCACTCTTTATATTGGTTAAATGAGAGGAAGTCACGAGTACACGAAGACTCTACCACCCATGCAACCGATGAAGAACGAGTTTGGCAAACGATTACCCAATGACCAAATGCAAATGAGAAAAAGCTCCACAGACCCTTCCAAGGAAATTTGGATGAACCGTCGGTTTCAACAACGGGCTAGCACAACTCCACGATTTCGAAACTTTACCCACTGAGAATTTCCAAGACAAACCAATGCGTGTGCTTCGACCAACCAAACAAAACTCCAAACCTAGCCGGAGAAAATAGAATTGATGGCGCAAAACAAAAAGAACGTACAAGCAAACAAACCTTCTAGATTACCAAAGAATAATTGTTCTTCCGCCTTTAAACTACATATAAAGCTTAAACATATCTGACCTCGACTAATAAAATTGACTAGCAAAAGACTGGGCCGATGAAGAGAGACTCAAATACTAGATAACCGGCCATTCACTCTGGTGAAGGCTCCCCCGCTTCCATGTTGCTCGGATCGATCCAAACTAACACTAGATCTGAAACAACCGAACCTCATATCTCATCGATAAAAATACCTAACCGCCGCCCAAAAGACCTGCAAATTTGCTCCTCACATCCTCGCCGCTGCACCAGAAATCACTTTCGTAAGGAGAGGATTGAATCTAACATAAGACAAATCCTCTTCGACAAAAGGTAAGTTCTAGGACCTCGAGCATCTGGGTCATATGGATCAGAATATAGGTAGGGGAAAAGAGAAAAAACCAATGACTGAAGCCTTCCGACTCCGACGAGACCCGCCAGATCAGAGGCTGATGAGATCTGCACTTACTTTTTCTTTTCTCAAAAGAGAAAGCGATGAAGCTTTTTTATCGTGTCGTGAGATTTATTTAAACTTCATTGTATTGGTATATTTTTGTTGTTTATTATATATGATAGGTTCATCTACATGTGTGTGTATATGTGTGTTAGTGTGTATTAAGTTGTGTGTGTATGATAGTGTATATAGTTTAATTATCCAAACAAATACAAACAGATGAAATCAAGATTTGCTCCGACTTTATATTAATGTATCTTGTGTTTTCTTTTTCAAATATGTTTTGGAAGACTGTGAAACATCATCTCATAAGTTTGAAAACAGAAATTTCTATTTTGGTCAGTTAACCAACAATAGTCTCATCTAACGGATTTGGTTTTAAATTCCACACACCTCTTATTAGGATGAAGAAATCAACAGTGTTTTTGCAGATAAACATAGCAAATAAGCTCATTGATGATAATTGGACTAGAATCGATTAGTTATCGTAACCGAAAATGAAAATTATCGCAAAATATTTTAGCAGCATGCAATTTTGATTTAGAATTTATATATGTTCTTATCGGATGGGAAGACTCAGATCATGATTCAAAGGTAGTACATGATGCTTTCGCACGAAGTGCTAACAAACTAGAAGTTTCACAAAGTACGACTTTTGCGTTATGAAAAATAATTATGTATTATTAATTTGCATTTAACTCACTTGTATTTGTACTTTATAAACTCTCAAGAAATTTATTTATTAGATTGTGGGTTTGCCAATCGTCATAATTTCCTAGTTCCATTAGAAAGTACACGATATCATTTTCAAAATTTTAGAGATTAAGACAAAATATCTCGTATGAAAATATAATTATTTAACAATCGTCATTTTAGCTTGTGAAATATAATATATAGGATTTTCAAAATCTTCAAATCAATATTTTTCATCTTCAAGTTTGTGCTATGTTTTCCATATAAGGCGCAAGCGGAACTAGTACTTGCTTTTGTTCTTTTACATAAATATTTTCGCAAAGAATGTCGTTTAGATGTGTTTCTTCCTGAGTGTTGTTACGGATGTAAGAAGACACAGAAGAAAAAATTATTAATTGTAAAGAGAAAGATACATAATTTTGACTCTAGAACTACGTCTACGGGCAAAAAAGGGTACCTTTTACTAATGGGGGTTGATTTCATAGTACAATTTTTGAGCTAAACTTTAGGGTTAAACCCCTTCTAATATTTATAGGAAATTAGATGGCTAAATTTCCTTTTCCTAGATTCTAGCATAGATCGGTCGATCCGTAGACATGGATCGGTCGATCCGTAGACATGGATCGGTCGATCCGTGGACATGGATCGGTCGATCGATGTTCTTCTGCCATAAAATGCAACTTCGTCTTCAGACACAGATCGACCGATCCTTGACATCCGGATCGGTCGATTATAATCGACAACGAATTCAAGGCATTACGACAAATCTACACCTTAACTTAAATCCTCCAATAAACCCAAGGTACCAGAATGCACTTCTTCGTGCCGGAAAACATATGTACCATACTCTCCCCTTTGCTAGAGATGTTCCGTCGAACCAGATGTCAGAGGTTCTATCGGACCAGCTGCTATACAGAACCAGACGCCCTTACCATAGCTAGACGCTCTTATGATCCAGACAACCTGAAGGCCTAGATGCCCATTAAGGGGCATACTAACAACTTGAGATGTTCAGCAAGTCAAGACAATGCTTAATCTTGCTGCCAGAAGCTGTCTTAGTGAATGTATCTGCAGGGTTATAAGTTTTTACTACCTTCTTCACTTCAATCGTAATTTCATCTCTCAGAAAATGATATCTCACATCAACATACTTGATTCTTTCATGATGAACCTAATCCTTGGCCAAATTGATAGCACTCAAATTATCACAATATATAGTAGCCTAATCATAATGTAGACCAAGATCATTGACCAAACCTCTCAGCCATATTCCTTCCTTAGCAACTTCTCTTAATGTCATATACTTTAGTTTAGTAGTAGACAAAGTCAGCGTCGACTACAAAGTCTCCTTCCAGCAAACAATAGAACCACCCAAAGCGAATATATAACTAGTCATAGATCTCCTATTGTTAACATCTCCTGCATAATCAGAATATAAGTAGCCTGTCACCAAACTCGGATTTTAGCCTCCATAGAAAAGATTAACATCATAAGTACCCTTAAGATATGAAAAAATTCTCTTCACGGTTGTCCAATGTTTCCTTCATGGGTTAACCATAAATCTGCTAGCAACACAAATAGCAAGTCTCAGATCCAGCGTTGTACAGATCATAACATACATCAAACTTTCTACAGCGCTAGCATAAGGAACTTGCGATATATACTCGTTGTCTTCTTCAGACATATCAGCATACATTGTGAGATGTTGATTTGCAGCACATGGAGTATCAATAGGCTTAGCATACCACATTCTGAATCTTTCCAACATCTTCTCAATATAAGCCCTATGCGACAAGAACAACTTCTTCTTCTTCCTATCCCTGACGATCACCATCCTTATAATCTTCCTTTCTTCACCCAAATCCTTCATCTCACACTCAGAACTTAATATCTCTTTCAGCTTCTAAATATCACACATCTTCTTCGCAGCTATTAGCATTTCATCCAAATAAATCAACAAATAGATGTATGAATCATCCTCTACCTTGCTCATGTAAACACAACAATCATAAAGACCCCTTTCGAAACCCAACTTGACCATATAACTATCGAATCTCATGTACCACTGTCTCAGAGACTACTTAAGCCCATATAAATACTTCTTCAACTTGAAAACATAGTTCTCCTTGCCAGGAATCAGGAAACCATCAGACTAAGTCATTTATATCTCTTCCTCTAACTCTTTATAAAGAAAAGAAGTCTTCACATCTACTTGCTCTAACTCCAAGTCCTGATGTGCTACTATTGTCAGAACACTATGATAGAATTTTGGCTGACCACAAACGAGAGAATCTCATTGTAACATAGCCCTTCTCTTTAAGTGAAACCTCTAGCAACAACCCGAGCTTTATACTTAACTCCCTCTTCTTGTGATTGTTCATCCTTTATCTTGGAAACAACGTACAAGTAATAACTTTTCTCCCTGGCGGTAGTGTAAGTAGATCACGTGTATGATTCTTCTCATGAGACTCCATCTCGTCTCCCATTCCAGCAAACCATTTGTGAGATGCCGAACTCGAAACAACTTCTTTGTAAGTGGATGGCTCATAAGTATCCACTATCGCTGTATAGTCCATCATATCTTCAAAATTAACATAGGACACAAAAGCGTACCTAACAAGTTAGGGTTCTTAAAGCTCAAGGATCTTTGAGAAACGTGACTCGGGTGCGGTTTTGTGATGGAAAAATTGAGTTAACGGTGAGAATCCTCCTCTCTCGGCTAGTAATAGCTCGCAGGTTTCAAAAGCTGTTAATTGAATCAAAATAAAGGTGACTTTACAATGATCTAAAGAGGTCTTTATGTAAACTCTCGTTAAAATCTTCTCCTAATTGAATTAGAAATTCTAGACACTAAAGGAAACGTAAAATACAATTAAAAGAAAAGCCCAACACTTAGTTAAGCCTCAATCCTAATGTGAATAGGTAATGCTGCATCANTAAGAAGGATTCGCCCTCGAATCTGGTGGTAACTCCACGTCCTCATGTTCATGTCGAAACAAATGTTTGATGTTCAAGATGTCTATTGTGTGTACATGATCAGGAAGTTGTATGCGCCGATGAGGAACCTGTCTATAGTTAGTACATACCACACATGGTCTCCTACGTTGAATTGGATATCACGACGATGTTTTTCCACCTGCTTTATAAAAAGAAGATGACGCTAATAACTTGGTACGTGTTTGCGAATGTACATGTCCCAATTCCTCAACAAAGTCTACTGCTGTCTCGTGAAATCTAGTGAGGTCGGGCATTGAAGTGAGATCAAGTGGGTAGTGTGGACTAAAATCAGTGCTTTGGTTCGTTGCATGGTTATGGGCAAACTCGACGCGACTCAATACCACATCCCATTGGCGGATATTCTCGCCAACCAAGCTACGCAGTAAGTTCCCCAAAGAACAGTTAGTAACTTCGGTTTGTCCATCTGTTTTGGGGATGGTAGGCTGAACTTATATCTAAGCTTGTATGTAACATCTTCCCCAAATAATGCCAAAAATGGCTGAGGAATTTGGAGTCACTATCAGAGACAATGGACTGCGGAAGTCCATGAAGATGATATATGTCTTTGAAGAACAAGTGTGCAACCTGTGTTGCATCAGTAGTCTTTTTGCAGGGAACAAAGTGTGCCATCTTTGAAAAACGATCAACGACCACAAAAATTGAATTTTAACCAAGTTTAGTACGAGGTAGGATAAGAAAAAAATTCAGACTAATGTTTGTTCATGGTTGTGTTGGAATCGGCAAAGGTAAGTAAAGTTCTTTGTTTGATGCTTTTCTTTTGGCTTGTTGACATTGAACACATCGAACCATGAACCGTTTGACGTCTTGACATAGTCCCAGCCAGAATTACTTATCGGTGATGAGTTTTAGTGCTTGGTCCCATCTGACGTGTCCCTCACCATGTAGTTCACGAATTATTTGAAGCGGAAGATTGCATTGCGGAATACAAAGCTGAGTATGGCGAAAAATGAAACCATCCACCAATGTATAGTCAAGTAACAGCTCATGTTGGAGATCCGACCAGATTTTAGAGAAGAAAGGATCCGAAGGATACAACTCCAAAAAAGGAAGAAAATCTTGGCACGATAGTCCACAGGGCGACAAGATGATTATGTTGGCTACTCAATGCATCTGCCACTTTGTTGAACTTACCAGCCTCATGTTTAATCACAAATGTAAATTGTTGTAAGTATGCGATCCAAGAGGCATGTCGAGCGGATATCTTATCTTGGCTGCCCAAGTATTTTAAAGCAACGTGGTCTGTAAATAAGATAAACTCATTATGAACAAGGTAATGTCGCCAATGACGAACTGCCTGTACGATCGCATATAGATGAATCTCATATGTACTATAGCGAATACGAGAACAAGCCAACTTCTCGCTATAGTAAGCAACTAGTTTACCCTTCTGCCTAAGTACATCGTCAATTCCCAACTTGGAAGCATTGCAATGAAGCTCAAAAGGATTATTAAAGTCTGGAAAAATCAGAGCGAGATCCGTTAAATAGAGCGACGTTTAATTTTCTGAAAGGCATGAGAAGCGTCCTCTGTCCACATGAATGAAGGGTCGCGCATAGTATCGGTGATAGGAGCCATAAAATGAGCTAAAATTTGGAAGAAAACGCCGATAAAAGGAGGCTAAACCGTGAAAGCTTCGTGCTTCAGTTAAGGTAGATGGAGTTGGCTAAGAAGCAATGACATCATTTTTTTGGATCCACACATAATCTGGATGAGGATACAATATATCCATGGAACAAACTTCCGACACGCCAAATTCACACTTTTTCTTGGCGACGAAGAGTTGCTCTTTCCGCAGCACCGTGAGGACCTCACGAAGATGATCGAGATGTTGTGCCAACGAGGAGCTGTAAATCAATATATCATCGAAATAGATGACTACAAAGCGACCAATAAATGGGCGCAAAACTTGATTCATGACTCTCATGAAAGTACTTGGTGAAGATGCAAAAATTAACGCAAAAACCACCAGAGCCTCTCATAATTTCTCTTAAAACTTAGACTTAGAAAACAACAAAGATGACTTATTGAGGGGATGTTAAGCATTGTCTTTGCTAATGGTGATGTCTTGGGAAAGCAGTAAAGTGATTTTACGACCCTGAAACGTAAAAGAGTATGTATTAGCAAAGCCGTCATGAAGGACGTGTTGATCGTATTGCCATGGTCGTCCCAAGATAATGTCACGACGTCCATTAGAATTATATCGCAGTAAGTCTGATCTTTGTAAATTGCTCTAATAGTGAAAGTCACCAACACCCGTTTTGAGATATGGATTTTGGTCTCTTTGTCCACTCAGGCCAAACGTTATAGACACGGATGTCCTCCAATGATCCTCTGAGTCATGGAGGTCGATACAAGTTAGCATCTGATAGAATTCCGTAGCATACTCATCTATTGATCGAGGACCTTGACGAAGATTGTAAAATTTTTTGAAGAGGAGACGCTGGAAATTGTATGGTAGAAAGGTTTTTTCATGTGATTTTTTTAAAGCTCATCTCCGGAATCTACTTTCTCCTTACCTCGTCGTGGGCGGGTAAGCTTGAGTTGGTGCCACCATGTTGCGGCTTGTTCACGAAATCATGTGGAGACTAACGAGACTCGTTTGTCTTCAGGGACACTTCTAAAGTCTAGAAACTCATCAACAACAACCATCCAGTCGAGGAAATCCTTAGGCTGCAAGCTGCCATGAAATTTTGGTATCTCGGCCTTGAAGCCAGCATCCCACCGTGGATTGTTATTGTGCGTATTATCACCCACACGGACATGAAGTTGTCTCAGATTGGCCACGTTTGCTCTAAAATCGGGTTGTTCTACTTGCTCTGGATCACCATTCTTGTGTGGTTGAGCAATAAGAGCAGCTTGATTGATCGTAGGTATATTTGTATGGGGTAAAGCAGCAGTATTGGCTATGAGAAAAGCATGAATTCCCTGTTGAATGCCCTATTGGATTCCTTCTTGTATTGTTTCCAGCAGAGTTTGTCGCAAAGATTCGCAAAAGTCAAGAAAATTTTGGCAAAATTCTTGAACTTCAGGCTGTTTTCAGCTTGTTTATCGGATTGTTTTGGAGCCATCACACACATGATCATAAGAAATCCGAAAACTAATTCGAAAATCCAATTCTCTGATATGAGCTGACGTAGAACACGGAAGCGTACCTAACAAGTTAGGGTTCTTAAAGCTTAAGGAGCTTTGAGAAACGTGACTCGGTTGCAGTTTCGTGACGGAAAAATCGAGTTAATGGTGAGAGTCATCCTCTCTCGGCTAGTAATAGCTCAAAGGTTTCAAAAGCTGTTAATTGAATCAAAATCAAGGTGTCTTTACAATGATCTAAAGAGGTCTTTATATAGACTCTCGTTAAAAGCTTCTCCTAATTGAATTAGGAATTCGAAACACTAAAGGAAACGTAAAATACAACTAAAAGAAAATCCCAACACTTATGTAAGCCCAAATCCTAATGTGAATAGGTAATGCTGCATCAAAAATCATACCTCTATGGTGGTTTGATATCAACTCTCCTTACTCTATCCTTAGAAATATTGCGCTTAACAGACCCCACACATTGATTTTCAGACGTGTGAACTTTTGGCTTGTCGTCTGACTTAGAATGATCGATCCGTGGACATGGTTTGGTTGATCTATGTCGATCTGATGAGTGTTTCTCTGACGACATGGATCTGTAGATCTGTGATTTGATGGAAATCCTTGCGGATTTTCCTTCAGATTTTTTTGCAACTCCAACTGCTTGTCAATGTCAACATCCTCTGCTTCCGAACTGGGCTCAACTTAAACTTTGAGCATATAACTCTCATCAAAGACAATATTCTTGCTTAGTATAACTCGTTTCTCAAACAGAGACCAAACTCTATATCCCTTGACACCATCTACATAGCCCACAAACACTCCCATTTTCACTCTTGGTTTTAGCTTTTTTTCATTAACACGATGGTATATTGTGCAACCAAAAACTCATATAATCGAGTAATCAATAGATTTACTAGACACCGCTCATAAGGTATACTACACTTTATGTCTGTATGCATTCCTATATTAATCAAATAACAAGTCGTGTTCACTATTTTAGCCCAAAGTCTCTTCTTTGAACCAATATTAGAGAACAACACCTCACTCTCTTAGAAATGTCTGATTCATTCTCTCAACTACACCAATTTTCTGTGGTGTATCCCTAACTGTATGAGGCCGAGCAATCCCTGCTTCCTTACAACACTGATGGAAATCTGATAAACAAAATTCCAGACCATTATCAGTACAAAGCCTTTTGACCTTCTTCTCAATTCGATTCTCCATCAGTGTCTTCCAAACCTTGAAGCTACTAAAAGCTTCACTCTTGTGCTTCATGACAAATATTCAAGTCTTCCTTGAGTAGTCATCAATCATAGACACAAAATACATACGGATTCCGAAAGATTCAACTCTTGACGGACCCAAAAAATCTCAATGGATGTAATCCAGTGTGCCTTTTGTTATGTGAATATCCTTGCGAAAGCTCTTTTCATGCAGCTACCCAAACACACAATGCTAATAGAATTGTAGACTCATGGTCTTATGACCATAGAAAAAATCTTGCTTCGAAAGAATCTACATTCCTTGTTCACCCATATGGCCAAGCCTCATATGTCATTGTTTTGTCATGTCTTCCACGCGAATCTCTGGAGATGCAACATTTTTTGAACATATTACAGTAGATTTGATGAGTCATGTTTTTATCGGTTTTTAATGTGATTTTTAGTTAGCAAATATGGTGTTTTATTATGTAAAAAAGTATTTTTGGAGTCTTTTGGTGCTTGTTAGTGTTTTTATGGGTTTTAGGTTGCTCTAGAGAGAGTAGAAGCAACTCGAGTCAAGAATGGACATTTTGAAATGCAGGATCATGCTTAAGCGTGAGAAGTTATGCTACTATTGACAGACTTCCCACCGTTGGATCGGGCTAAAATTTTGACACAAGATAGCCACATAAGCTATCTTTAATATGGAGGTCTTTTTCAGGAAATCCAACAGTGCAATTAAAATAACTACTTTAGTGAACACTTATCAAGTTGGTGGCTAGATGAAGAATGTGTAGGAAGAACGCGCAAGGAAAGTGTAGGATCGATCGATCCTTTACGTGACGTAGAAAATTACAAGAAACATGATTCAAATCCACCATAAAAGACCCGACTCGACTTGGGTACTTATATAGCCTACAAACTCGTGTTTTTAGGTTATAAGATGTTTTCTAAGTTCTAAAAGATATTTTTGAGTTTTGTAATCTAAGAGAGACGACTTCTCATCCGTACCTCGAATTAGAGAAGATTTTTGAACTCTTTTTACATAATATATTCAATTACATGATGTTTTCTATTGATTTCTCTTGTGATTATTCTTTGAATATGTGTGAGTAGTTCTTTAGTTAGACTTAGGGTTCTCACAAGGGGTTTTCATGATTTGTCATTGTTAGGCTGTTTAGAGCGGAAAATTATCTATTGGATCTTCGTTATCACCATGTTTAATGCTGAAATTAGATTTGCGACCTAGTTTCTAATCTTAGGATTTTCCATACACCAAAAGTGATTTCTTGAATGCCTAAATCTATATTAAACGAGCAAAATATCCTTAGCCAATGGAAGTTGATTGTATTGCGCTTTGTGAACTTAAAGTTGAATCTAATGCATGTTTAGAATTTGAAATTCAACAAAAGTTAGTCTCGAGGATTCGATAACATAGAGAATTAGTGCTAAGGAAGTAGGTTGGTTCTAAATTAGTGATTTGGGTTCTAGATGGTTCTTAATCATGTTCCCTGTTATTTAACCTAACACTGATAATGAATTGAATTCTCTAAGAATACCATGTGCCAAACACTTTTCGTGATTGATATACCCCCGTCGAATTCGTTTCTCTGCTTTCTTTGCTTATTCATTTGCTTGTTTTCATTATTAGTTCCATAACCACTTCTCCTTTTTAGCCTTAACTCGTATTTGATCATATTTCTCTACGTGTGACAATTAGTCTTTGTGGATTCGATTCCGGACCACTACATTGTACTTCACTATGCAATTTCAATAGTTTAATCGGGAGAAAACTCGAGCTATCAAGAATCATCTAGAAAATACAGAGTACCATGAATTAAAATCTCTCAAAATCACATATGAACCCTTGAAGATATTTTGAACTCCATCTCCACCTGAATACTTGAAACCTCTTCTATCCAAAAGACTAACTAAGATCAAATACTTCGCAATTGGTGGAACATTCCTAACATCTATTTATGTACAAATTCTATCATCATATGTCCTGAGCTTGATTAACTCAATACCAACAATCTCGCAAACAAGTTCATCTACCATCTTAATCTTGCAATCAGATATTTCCTAAGTCTAGAACCTAGACATCCTTAGGATGAAATTGTCCATGAGCAACAAGAGCAGTATCTTCTTCTTCAGACTTCGTTTCATTCTACGCAACCACAACATAACTAGATTGCTTTTTATTCTTAGGGCAATCACACTTCCAACGCCCTTTCTCCTTGAAATAATTACAAAAATCATTCGATTTAAGATCTCTTGAGAATTCCTTCTTGTCCTTTGACCTTTTTTCCTTTCCCAGAGTTCTTCCCAACACTGAAAAATAACTCATAAACTTGATTATCAATACCACAACCAGATGCCGTGTGTAATAACTCCCTGCTATGAAGCGCTGACTTAGCTTCACCCAGACTGACCTAATATTTGCTTCTAGTGACACCAACAAAATCAGCATTGCATCTTCATCCTCCACATTGACATCAATATTCCTCATATCTAACAATACGAAATTCGGTTTGTCAAGATGATCCGTGAGTTGTGCAACTTCTTGCATCCTCATAGTGAAAAAAATTGTTTCAGATGTAGCTTATTAGTTAAGCTCTCTAACTTGAACCACAGTTCTGCCGCAAACTCGATGCCAAAAATTTCGATAATAATTTCATCGACCAAACTCAACAAAATTGTTGAATACGCCATTTCTTCAAAAGCATCCATCTCCATTATAACAGTTTTAACTTTCTTCCTTGATAACGGTGTGGAAGACTTTGTTGCTTTAGCAACGCCTTCAACTTGATTTACCAGAGACTAAAATTGTTTCTTCTATTAAACTTGTCAATTTTCAAAATTGTCCTAGACATCTTTTCACCAAAATACAACCAAGCTCTTATACCAATTTGTTGTTACACATGTGAGAAGACACAAAAGAACAAATTGATCGTTGTAAATAGAACAACATATAATTTAACGTGGTTCACCTCTATAGCTATGTACACTAGCAAAAGAGAGTACGTTTTATTAATAGGGTCTAATTTCAAAGTAAAATTTCCGTGTTAAACTTTAGAAACATCCTCTAATATTTATAGGAAATTAGAAAGTGAATTTTCCATTTTTCGATTCTGGCATGGATCGGTTAATCCATGTCCTTCTGCCAGAAAACGTAGCTTTGTCTTCAGACACAATCGGTCAGTCCTTGACATCCGGATTGGTCAATTCTTGTTGACGACAGATTCAAGGTATTACGACCCTAAAAAAATTAGTGTTGAATAAAGTGGCGTCGAAGAAAGAAGTAATGGTGAATATATTGATGATGAAGATCTCCATGTCAGTCAAGAACAACAAAGAGTAACTGCTAATAATTGGAGAACAAGTATAGCTGCAACTATGTGGACATAAGCTATGAGTAGGGAATCGTAATGGATTACAAGTCCTACTCAGACAAGAATTTTCTACTGATTATTTTTCTTTGTTAGATTTTTAGAGCAATAATTTTTAGATTTATTATAAATCATGTTCAGTAAAGCAGTTGTTTGAAATTTTTTTGAAAAGAAATATACTTAAATGAGATACAAGTGGAGAAGGATGCAAGTTGAAGGAGCAAGTGGATAAACAATCACACTACGTAGAAATTGTATATGAAATAAAGTTAAATATTATCATCTAAAAATCTATGCATTTTCAAGCATATGGTGATGATTAGACTGCATCGCTCTACTTGCAAAACTCTGTTTTATAGGATGTTTATCACATTTTTAGTGTTTGCAAAAAATCTTTTTCGTTAAATCAAATATTTAATATTTATCGCATCTTTAAAGATGGGCTAACAAGAAAAGAGCGATGAAAATTGATATAACAAAGGCGTTCAATACAGTTCACTAGGGTTTTTGGAGAATTTTTTGAGAGCCATGGAGTTTTCGAAGATGTTCATCAGATGGATTCTTACTTGTG
Organism: Anastatica hierochuntica; assembly: GCA_900406275.1. Classification (NCBI taxonomy): domain Eukaryota; kingdom Viridiplantae; phylum Streptophyta; class Magnoliopsida; order Brassicales; family Brassicaceae; genus Anastatica; species Anastatica hierochuntica. The sequence continues at coordinate 15,164 of OVAN01003546.1, forward strand.
TTACAATGGCCTCTTTCTCGGCACAAATATATGGGGACCTGACGAGATTTTTTACTAGTAAGAGGGGGTTGCGTCATGGATGTGCTCTTTTGCCATACATTTTAGTTATCTACATAAATGTGCTCTGAGCTATGCTTAATAAGTTGACGATGAGGGACAGCTAGCACATCATTCACTGTGTAGCAGCTTGAACGTAACACATTTGTTTTCCAGATGAAGCTATGCTCTTTTCGGATGGCTCGGTCCAATTGGTTAAGAGAGTTATTGGTGTTTTCCATGACTTTGTACAATGTTCAAGCTTAAAGATAAATTTTCAAAAGTCAAACATTTATATGGTTGGTGTCCCGGATGATGCGCGGTTTGAGTTGTTGGAGAGATTAAGCCTTGCGCAGGATGAATTGCCAGTTCGATATTTAGGCTTACCTTTAGCGACGAAGTGAATGTCTTCATTTGATTATGCTTCTTTAAAAGATAAAATCATGGGGAAATTTAAATCATGGTCGGTGTATCTTTTATCGTTTGCAGGATGATTACAATTGTTGCAATCAGTCATAGTGACCATTACCCAATTTTTGAGTTTGGCGTCCGTCTTCCCTGTCGTTGTTTGTGAGAGATAGACAGTTTATGTGCAGCATTTTGTGGTTGAAAGCTGATTTGAATACTCTGAAGTCAAAGGGTGGCATGGGAAGATGTTTGTTTCATAGAGGAGGAAGGTGGGCTTGGGATAAGGTCATTGGTGGAGGTGAATATAGTTTTCGGTTTGTGTTAAATTTGGCAATTTCTTACAACCAATGACTCTTTGTGGGTTAATTGAATCAATGAACATCTTATCCGCCAAAGATCGTTTTGGAAAACTTCTGACTCCTATGGTTCATGGATGTGGCGCAAAATATGCAAGTTTCGGGACTTGGTTGCTGATTTTTTGCATGTCAAGGTAGGGAATAGTGAAGTTGAGTGGTTTTGGTTTGACTCATGGTTGTCGCTCGGGAGGCGCATTGATGTCGCTAGTTTTCGTAGTCTCGAAATTCCGAAAACGTCAATTGTTTCGGAAGCTTCAGCTTCGGGTTGGAGTTTTCGGCGACAACATACTGAGCCACTCAGGTTTATTGTTGATGCTTTGCAGGTTGAAGATATTCTGGTAGTTGTTGCTGGGCCAGATGTGTTTGAATGGCGATTGGATCACGATCAGTATCGACCATTTTTTTGTTTGAAAAGCACATGGCTCTTTGGTGGCTTTCCACAATTTGGTTCAAATACAACACCCCAAGACAAACATTTATCACATGGTTAACTTTTGAAGACAGATTATCTACGGTGGTACGAATGACCCAATAAATCGCTGGTTTATCTCCATATTGTGTGTTATATTGTAGCTCCCATGAGGATATGGATCATCTCTTCTTTCATCGCGGATTCTATGAACAAGTGTGGAATAAAGCCTCAAGGGGTTTAATGGGTAGTAGCTACACGTGTGCCTGGTATGAGGTTGTTGATTATCTCATGTCCGCACATCGGTATTCTCGAGTAGGTTTGCTAGTGCGGTTGGCTTTTTAGAGCACGATTTATCATATTTGGGCCAATCAGAATAGACTGGGTCATGGAGCTCTGAGGATACAATCCGAGTTGTAGCACGACAAGTTGATAAGCATATACAAGCAAAGCTCTTTGTTGTACAAGAGATGGGGAATGAAGATCTCCTCCTCTTATAGTTTAGCTCTCGTTAGATGTAGACTCTTTTTTTCATAGAAATATTTTAGAATCATAGCTTTTATTGTAAAAAGGTTTTGTTGGAATAAAATTTTGCACTACAAAAAAGCATATTTTCACACTTTTTTGGAGATAAAGGGCATTGTCTCTCTATTTTATTTCCTTCGTTCAAAATGGCTTTTTGTCTTTGGTTATTTATTTCTTTATGTTACTTTTATTGCTATGTTTCTTAGGAAAGAATACGGAGACGATACGTTGTATTGTGTTGTCCAATATGATTTAAAAAAATATCAGGGTTAAAAAGACAAAAGAGTTTGTTATTAAATTATCCAAAAAGCTAATAACACTCACCAAATCACAATAATGATTTTAATTATTATCTTACAAAATATTAAGTAAATCAATTGATTTTCTTAAAACTCACTTTAATCCATTTAAATCCCAAATCTGAAACTCACAAAAAATTTCTAAGTTTTTAATAAATTATTATCTTAAAACATCGACTTTTCACATGAACATCGAGGAAAAAATTTCATGTCCATCTCTCGATCCCGACGGTGATTATGACTATCGTCAACGTAGCCTTTGTTGCACAACTTTCTCTTTCTTCGTTCTCTTCCTCCTTTTACAACTTCTTCTTTTTCTAGTTTTTTTGCTCTACTTCTACTTTATTTCTCTGTTTTTTGGGCGCAGATGGAAAACTTACATTGTGATAGCTCGAGTTTTTACCTGATAAATTATATGTAAACGACAGTTAAATACATTGTAGTAATGTGGGATCGAATCCACTAAGACAAAATTTCATGCATAGGGTATTTAGATAAGTTATTAGCTAAAGCGATAAAAGAGATGATTGTGTTGATGTTTTCTATATTTAATAAATTAAAGCGAGCATGTAAGAAAGCAATAAAATCACGGGTTTTTAAACGATTGAAAAAAGAGATCAGGCACAAGAAAATCTAAGGAAAATCATTCGATGTTGATTAAACATGCAAATCCAAATATCCGTTTCTGACCCACATTGATTTCCTTTTCTCAAAAGCAACTTAAAACCTGTAAAAATACTAAAGAATACCAAAAGAATATTGTACATAAAACAAATATCATATTGTCTAACTAAAATCATTGTAAAAACTGATAAAAACATAATATATCATTTCTCCCATACTTGAATCATTGTTTGTCCTCGAGTAAGAACAGAAATCAAAGAAAAGAGAAAATGTTTTAAAACATAGGGACTCACATGACCTTATAAAACATTTCCTTTCACTTTATTCTCTAACCACATAATCCAAGAGCTGTAGAACTTTCTCCCCGGTTCCCCACCATGATTCAACAAGCCTAATCCATCATCTTAATTATAAGCATGTAGAACTTGAGTTCACGTTAGTTAACTCTACATTCTTTAAAATTTTGTGAACTTCTCACCAGAGGTATCTCCCTCAGGAAAAACGGACTACGAAGGAAAAATTGATGGTTTGAAGGTGGATTTTATATCGCTGGAGAGAAAGAGTATACTGATAACCATGATCCGTAAACTATCAAGTACCAAAATATCAAATCAGACATATACATTCTTTTGGGTATATAAAAGAAGTTGAGACATCATAAACACACTACTAATTCCATTTCTCGATACAAAATAATAAATTGGATTTTTTTAATGTGCGGAATTCTTGTGGAATAAGTTTCAAAATATTATTCTCATATAGAATTACCCATACAACAACAAGAAATACAATCAAACCCATTGCCATGTCCCCTTTTTCTAACAATCAATATTAAACACACAAGACCGTGTCTAACCACCTAAAATTTAAATCTTACCTAAACAGCTTAGAAAATCATGTCTACCGTATTCTCTCCATTATTTTTGCACATGTCTACACATATGAATGTGATAAAGAATGAATGGAGATCAAGGAAGGGTAAGGTGAAGGTGTTAAACCAATCTAAAAGTGAGTCTGGTTATTCAAGATTACAAAGAGCGATGGAAGGAAAGAAAGATAATGTGTTGAACCATTTTCTAATATTGAATTCCTGAAGAGAAAATTTAATACATTGATTAGTCCAAATAAAACAGAGTTAACAACGAGCCACATAATTTTTAGGTCCAAAACTTTCCAGCGGGAGTTTAATCACTGGGCTTTTTAATTTGCATGCGCTAAACATTCCTGAAAGAATTATCAATATGCATATAGTGAAGCACATAAGCACAAATGAATAATATCAAAACCCATCATTATCGAAAAAGGCCATAATCCCTCGCAAAAGTTTGACTCAATAAAACCAAAGTTAAAAGTAAAATGACTCAAACGCACAAAATTACTCATGGAATTGCTAAGGGTCTTCCAACTTAGGAATTTGCTTCAAAGGCCGGTGAGCATTCATCTCTTGACTCAATTGTGCATTCATCTCATTTACATCTTCCTTCTCTCTCATTATGTCCTTAAAGAACTTCTTGTACAATTGGACATTCTTCACTGCCTCCTAATAAGGAACAACAACTATGACCTTATTCATAACATCTTTGAAACGAGCATATTGTTTCTCATATACGGGTCAAGTCTGACGGCTTGTATATGGGGTTCTAGGAACGTAAGGAGAAAGTTCTACATACTCTGACTCATCATATACAAGCTCTAAAATGCCGTCAAAATGATTTTGAAACGCTTGCACAAGATCGATCGATCATGTCCTTACATCGATCGATCTTTTCCATTCTGAAAACAATATTTTGTGAGTTCTCTACACATGATCAATCGAAATTGTGCTTGGATCGATCGTTCTTCTCTACACATATTGCTTCTCTTCTTCTCACTCAGGAGTATAATGACATTGACATACTCTTTTGAGTTGGCCTTTAGTTTTACTAGAAAAGTTTCTGGAGGTTCTATGATTCTAGATGAACTCTAAGCTATTTGGGATTGCAGCACATTCACGTTTGTACTCAAAGCTTCCACTTTCCAATCATATCATTGTACATGTTGTCTTTGTCCACAACGTTATTCTTCTAACCACTAATAATTGTTGCATCACCTATCTCGTCTCATTGTCCCCAAAAGACTAAGATAGAACAAATTTGAAAGCGATGTAATTTCTTTGTGATATTACTCTTTGTAGCACATTCGTTAAACTTAGGTGCGACTTATTAATCATGCTTAAGCTTGTGACTGTACATGGAATGCTCATTGTTGTTTTTATATTATAATCGTCTAATTATGAGTAATTATGAATGATGAATATGGTTGATCATAAGAGAAGAAACATCTATTTTTAACGCATTTCTATAAATGAACGAGTGAAATTTGATAACAAAATAACGTATATGCATGTCCATACGTCAGCAACTTAGTGGCTCTATCTATAATTAAAATCCTTAAGTAAATGATGCTTTGTTTTCCATGAAATGCGGCGGGGGAATGTGGTTTGTTAATCTAATTATTTTAGTCCAGCCAAAGTATGATGAAAATCACATGATGTAAAAATAATTAAACTTTTGAATATTTTGAGACTTGATGTCAACAACATCAGAATGACATCATATTCGAATACAACCGAAATAACTTGGTGTTGTAAATGTAATAACTGCGAAAACAAAATAACACGAGATGTGAAATGAAAATTTTAGTTAAGGGTAATGATAATTGCTAGAAGATTTTAAACATGAAAATTGTCAATTTCGTTTTACAAATTTTTAGTATTTGTAATCCATAAAGTTTAAACTTTGAACAATCTTTTGCTATTTTCTCGGAAAACATTAATCAAGAAACGGAAAAGATATCAAGTTCCGAGGGGTCCAGGAATAAATTTGAGTGGAATAAATATTCTCCATTTTACTTTATATGTCTTCCACTTCCACATATATGTGCATGTTTAAATAACATAAAAAATAAAAACTATAAAGCGAAACACAATGATAAGTCAATGAGAAGGATTAGTTGACAAATAATACAACAAATGCGAGGGATACAGGATTTGTTTTTTGTTTTAGTATATAACTTGTATCGAAAAGTGTAATAATGTATTGTATTTGTTTTGTTTAGGTATGTAACTTGTATTTGAAAAGTGAAACATAAGAAATAAAATATAATGCTCGTTTCCAAAACTTTCTTCCCTTAGATATGTTAACCCATAACTTTTTCAGATAACCTATGTAAGCATAATTTTGCTAAAAGAGTCTTATGATGAGTTGGTTTTGATTAAAGAGTTAGCCTAATTATATGTTCCCTCCTACCTATTTTATAAGTTTTTAAAAAAATTTCTTCTCATTCCATCTATAAAATTTTTAGAATATCTATGTAAAACTTTTACTTATCAAATCCAATAATAACTAAAAACATTTTGATCAAGTAGAGTATTGTTAATTCTTTTATATAGTTTGTTTTTTTTTGTTAAAAGATTTTCTATTGAAAAAGCGACAACCACGAAACTGTACAAACAATTACAAATGACATGGACTAACGAAAAAACTAGAGGGTCTAACATCCTAATAGATGAAAAGAACAACTAACCCCCGATAGTCACAACTATATGTAATCGAACATTAAGCAACAGAGGAGATAACAATGGACTTACACGAGAACTTCCTTAGATTGGAGAAAGATTTCACACTCAAAATGAGCTGGTTGGACAACAACAAAAGAAAACGTCCAGGGAATGAGCTCAACCTCCCTATCGAGGCCTCCGTAACGGCAAAGAAAAGAGCTCAGATTACAGAGCGACTACACAACTAACAAATACCACTTGTAATCCATTAACCAACAACAAAGAACATAGCCGGAGAAGATTAATGACTGGTTAGACTTTGAACCGAGTAACTTGCAGAAAGACTTTTATAGAGGCAAGAGAAGAACGCAAGACCGTCCCAACGACAAGAGAAAAAGCGCAGACCGAGAATCCCTTCGCAAATGAATCGAACAAAGACCCTAACTTAAACCAAACTTCCAATAAACGCAAAGCTTCCTGCCTGACCCGAAAACATATACAGAGAGATCCAGAGACACAAAAGAATAGAGATATACAGAGATAACTGGAGAAGACAAAGGCTTGTGACTAAAGGAAACCTTGAAAATGAGAGTGGTGGATCGAAGACCCGACTGAGATAGGAGAGAAACACCTCTACCCTGTCTAAGCTGGAACCGCAACATGACTTGGGAGGAGAATTGTGTCCTAAGCCAGAACCTCTTGGGAAAGCGCGAACGCTAGCTGGAGAAACCGACAGTCGGAGGAAGAGAATGTAACCGCAACCACCAACCTCGATCTACAGACGTAACCCTAGCCAGCAAACACTCAAATTTGACTTGATTCCGAGCAGATCTGAACTGCCAATAACCAGAACTAAGATCCCGAAGCATATCTCCGGCTCTATCAACGAAGACAAACCCCTACAACCCACATAACTTCGGATCCAAAGAAACAAGCCGACATAATTGCACACACAGAGAAAGAAAAACACCGGAAAGGGAGAAGAAGAGCAAACATAGAGGTCGCCGAAGCTCTACTCCTCTCAGACGAATTGTTGTCGGCAGCAAAGATTTTTTGTCTTTTGGAGAGATTCTAGAAAGAGGATCCTCCTCTCGTGATTTTGCAAAACATTAATGTGTCATCAATATTTGTTATTTATATAGTTTGTTATTAATATAATTATTTATTGCTAATATTTAGGGTGAATTTGTTAAACAACTATACAAAAATGTTATTTAATTTTGTAATATTGTCAAAAAATTATTAATATAATACTATCGACGTACAGAGAGGGACTTGTGGTCTAGGTTCGAACCTCCGGTCGCGCACATGTGCGTGTACGCCCCGTATGCGGGGTTACGGGCTACCGGATCAGCCCGTTGTGATCTGGACTCCTCTATAGTGAGGTTAAAATTCCCAGACTTGGAAATAGGGCTACCGGGTCAGCCCGTTGTGGCCCGGATTGCCGAAAAAAAAATATTATCGACGTACAATTTCATTCCTAAATCATGAATCAAAAAAATGGAGAGCAAAAATTGCAAATTGATTTTTTAAAAAGATAGAAACCTAAATAATGATGTGTTTTGGTCATCTACTATAATTTTTCTATTTTTATAAAAGAGAAAATTGTTATTTTTATTATTAAACGGAACATAGGGAGTATTAAAACTGATAATTTAGTTTACTTGTTCGTCTGATGTAACATAGAACTATAGAAGTGATTCATATATTTATATTTGCTTAAAGTGAGGTTTGGTGAATAAAGAAAAAAGTTACAAGGTGAAAAAAAAAGGTGAATAAAGTTACAAATAAAACAGTGGATAGATTCGTGTAATAGCAAAAAAAAAAACAATATTTAAGAATATGGTCATCCCATATTTTTCATTTAAAAATAAAAAGAATTTAAGGGGTAATTTTTCTATTTTGCCTCTATTTTGGTTGGTTTTTTTTAAAATATCTTTATCCCCTCTAAACTTTAAATAGATTTATAGATTTCTACATATATTGAAGCAAAATTGTAATTACACAAAAAATGTAGATTTTTTTCTCTATCTAACGTATTTTGAATTTTTCAAAATAAATATATATTTTGCAAATAGTCGCAAATAATGATAAACTGTACGACGAGAGACTATTTTTTGTAGTCGGACTATTTTTTGCGTGACTATAAATTACACAAATAACCAATTATCAAGGGGGGGCAAAAATAAAAATTTATTAATTTATAACTATTACATAGGCAAATATTACCCCTGACCATTTTTAAAATGTGGCTTAGAGTTCTCATTTTTCCTAAACCCTAAACCCTAAACACTAAACCCTAAACCCTAAACCCTAAACCCAAAATTAGACAAGAGTATTTTCGGTATACCGTGTGTTAAATATGTTAGGGTTGGGAATTTTGGGCTTGTATGCTACATGTGGCCAAAAAACACAAAAGTGTGCTATCTAAGGGAATTTCTCAAAAAAATATTATGATACGAAAAAAATAGTTAGACTATCTGTAATCTAGCTAATACAGACAGACTATGTGATCTGTGTTGTTATTAAAAAAAAAATAAAATAAATGGGCCTAAAGATAAAATGACATTTATATACATTATACACACTTTTTTTTTTTGGATGGCTATTTAGTTAAATATGAGTTTTTTTATGGTCATTGGACCTAATTCCCCTAAAACAATAGGCATATTTTCAATTCAATACATAAAAGATGGAAATAAATATTAAAGAAAACATTCAATCCATAAAACAATAAAGCAAGCAATGAAAGAAAATGTAAATAAATATTTATGAACTCTGCATATATGGTCACACACTGCACCTGCTCATCAATCTCTCTCTATACATTTCATTAATTTATTATCTCAACCATACAATCCCATCTCTCTCTTCTCTCTCTCTCCAAGATGGATAGTCCGACGAGAATACGCAGTAAACCACCACCGGAGATTCTCTCTCCATGCGGTAGCCAACGACGGAGGAGTAGCTGCGACTCAAACTCACCGGAATTCGAGTTCTGGCGTCTAACCAACTCTTCATTTCATCAACCCGACTCAGATCTCCTTTCCGCCGACGAGCTTTTTCACGACGGCGTTCTTCTCCCGCTTGACCTCCTCTCCATCAAATCCGAACCTCAACCCGGCCCGAATGCCTCAGAATGCGACCCGGATCCATCTCCTTCGCCAGCTACTTCGGTCACAGAGCAAAAAATCGATCCCGAATCCCAATCCGGTTTAGGATCTGAGTTGACCCGGGAGACGACGGTTTCGAAGCGGTGGAAGGATATGTTTAGGAAGAGCGAAAACAAACCGGCGGGGAAGAAAGAGAAGGTAAAAGATAATAAGAAGAAGGATAAGAAAACCGGGTCGGGTCCGAATTCGGGTTCGGGTTCAGGAGCGGAGCTAAATATCAACATTTGGCCGTTTTCAAGAAGCAGATCGGCGGGTAACAACGTGATCCGACCCAGAATGTCGTTTGGAGCTCCGACGACCCGGAAAGTCAGCAGCGCGCCTTGTTCTCGGAGCAACTCAACCGGTGAATCAAAATCAAGGAAGTGGCCGAGCAGTCCCGGTCGTAACGGCGTGCATCTTGGTCGGAGCAGTCCGGTGTGGCAAGTCCGGCGAGGAGGTGGAGCTCCGACCGGGAAACCCGTATCGGAGCAGATGGGTCGGGTTGTTGTGGGCAAAAGGGAAATTCAAGAGGTGCGTAGGGGTAAAACAGTGATTGACAAGAATAAAGCAAAAGTATTGAACTTGAACGTGCCTATGTGCATCGGTTATCGGAACCGGTTAAGCTGCAGAACCGACGAGAGTGGAAACAGTAATAACAACATTGGGAGTGACAAAAATAATAGTAATGCCAATGTTAATAATCCTAATGGACTATTTGGCTTTCGTAATCTCTTCCTTAAGAAAGTACATTGACTTTTTAAGTTGTTGTTTTGTATTGTGTAATAATCTTTTGAATATGTTAATTTTGTCAAAACCTCTTAAATTAGTTTTGAGGGTCCACCTTTTTTCTTCTTAATTTTTGATTTTTTTAATTGCTACTTTTTCTGTTAGTTCGATGTGTGGATTCGGGCAGACTCTAGTGTTTGATTGTAATATATATCATGTAAATTTCCAATTTCAATGCTTCTTTATAATAATTTGTAAATTTAATCGTGTATAGCTTATTTTTTTAACATCAATCGTAGAAGGTAGGGGTGGCAAAATAGCCGGACTCGAAGAACCGAACCGAATCCGATCCGAAAAATGGTACCGAGTCCAAGCCGAAACCGATAAAATATTCGAATGGGTCTTAAACTTCAATATCCGAAGAATCGAACCCGAACCGAACCAAAATATTTCGGATACCCGAAAAAACCCGAACTACAATAGTAAACTTTAATATATTAATTACTTTTTATATTTAATATCCAAATATATACAAAACAACCAAAAAATAATATACTAATTATCCAAAAATACCGAAAACACATAAAAATATCTGAAAATAGTAGCAAATATCGAAAATATTCGGAAAGCCTATCGATTTTTCATCAAAACAGTCGAACCAAAATAATTTTCATGTTAGTTGCAAGTACTTAGACATGCACTGTTTAAATTGTTATGTTTTATATTATTTTATTTTTAGAATTTTTAGGTTTTTAAGATATATTTGAATTTTTTAATTTTTACATAATATAAATGGATACTCGAACCCGAACCGAATCCGCAAAGATCCGAATCGAACCCGAACCGAAAAATAGAAATACTCGAATGGATCTTGAACCTCTAGACTCGAAAACCCGAAACCCGTGTAAATCCAAACCGAATCCGAACGCCCACCCCTGGTAGATGGTTATATAATTCAATCTCAAGTAATAATAAATTACGGCCCCGCAAATTTAGTTGGTTTGTGGGCTTCTAAGTTTTAGGGAAAATGGGAAAAAAATGGGTGACATAAACAAATTTTGGATGGGCCATAATAAAAAAAAAGTTGAGAGTAAATTACATCATGTAAAACTAATGGTTCACTTTTTATCAAAAAAAAAATATTAATGGTGCACTTGGCCCTCAAGGACTATAATCTAATGCTCTCAAAAGGGTTAGTTCTACGATCATTGTTACTTTGCTAGTATAAATAAAAACATGTTGTTCTTTGTTCTTATGATATTTTGGATTTGGTATATGGGTGTGAAGGATTCAAGTCTAAATCCTAATGTAATGATCGTGTTTTATAAATAGGTTTGGTTTTTTTCGTTTTCTCCCTAAATCCGATTTTCTTTAAACCAAACGTATATAAATTTATCGTGTCCAACCCTAAAATAATAGAAATCATGTAGCCACCATTAATTTGATGTGAAGAGAAAAGCATTGTAGGAGAGAGAGATTGAGATCGTGAGAAATTAAAAGGAAAGATGTGAAGAAACTGGATTGATTCACTTCCCCAGAATTAATACTTGGCTTGAAGAACTTTACTTGAATCGCAAGAAACTAAAGATCAACACCAAGCAATTTCACGATTCCCCTCCGCTAGAGGGTACGTCTCGTGTGACCACCGTCGATCACAAAGCTCCACTAAAGAATCAACAAGATTACAACAATGTCTCTCTCTCTCTCGTTACAAAGATAAAGAAGAAGATGATGTAGAACCTAAAGACTTAACACACCAGCTATATACTAATTTGTTAGGGTTTTATAACTAACTCTAATTTGGATACTAAAAGGCTTGTGTACTCTTCTCTCCAGCCCAATACCTTTTACTCTTTGTAATTCTTGTAAGAAATCACCTGGCCCAGATCCATTTGGCCCAAAACAAAGACTTAGACAACAAAGGGTTTCAACAATCTCCACCTTTGTCTCATTCTTTGTTTCTCACGCCGCCAAACACTCTCAGACCTCCGATTCTCTTTAGCTCCCGGAGCTCTCTCTCTGATGATACTCTCCAATCATCTGAGTTCTTCTGACTCAAACATCAAGCCCAGTCAGAAGCCCTCTTCATCTAAAAGGTAACCCTTCAGATTCTTCACTCATTCATCTCTCGAACAATATCGATTCTGAATCCTCTTAGATCTGACCCACAAGACTTGTTCTCTTCTCTTACATGTCATGGATCTACCTCAAAACAAGTTGAATCTCCTCCAGAAGACGACCTTCTACCTCCTCAGAATCCTCGAGAACTGGTAATATTCTTCTTCTCTTTTACTCAGCTTATCTCTTATAGAATCTCTCTTGAAACCTGTTGACTCAGCTTATCTCTTATAGAATCTCTCTTGAAACCTGTTGATTGTTCCTGATACTAACATTATCACCTTGTCTTTCTTGCGAGGTGACCCAATCAACTCAAAGCCACCTGCAGACCTCTTTGGCTTCTACTGGGGGTTCACATTGAGAAGCACCAAACACTTCTCAAAGCTGTTTCCAGGTAAGCACTTAGTTAGCATATCAGATAGGTTATTGGTAGTGTGAATTTTTAGGATCTTTACTAATCCATCATTCACCACATCTCGTATCTGATGAACCTTAGTAGCGATATGTTTAGTTCTTTCATGATGAACACTGTTCTTAGCTAAACAAATAGCACTCTGTGAATCACAGTGTAGCTTAAAACACTTTTGATCCAATTCCAATTCACTACATAAACCCATAAGCCACAATCCCTCTTTTGTAGCCTCTGATAAAGCCATATACTCGGCTTCAGTAGTTGATAAAGTTGCTACCTTTTGTAAGCTTGATCTCCAACTTACAACATTTCCTCCAACCTTAAAAACATACCCAGTGACTGATCTACGCCTGTCTAGATCTCCTGCATAGTCAGAGTCACTAAAACCTTTTATCTCAAATGAATCCTTGCATTTGGTGAAGGTTAAACCAATCTCAGAAGCTCCTCTTAAGTACCTCAACACCCATTTAACAGCCTGACAGTGAATCCTTCCTGGTTTTGCCATAAATCTACTCACCAAACACATTGCAAAAGCTAAGTCCGGTCTAGTTCCAATCATAGCATACATCAGACTGCCTACTGCACTAGAATAGGGAACCTCTTCCATTAATCTAGACTCAACTATCAATTCCTCTGTAGTCAAACTTCTCAGCTTTAGCTGGGAATTTGCAGGAGTCACTACAACTCTTGAATCATGCATATTGAATGCTCTTAAGACTTGTTCCACATACTTCTTATGAGATAACCTTAAGATCCCCTTCTGTCTATCTCTAGTAATCTCCATTCCAAGAATCCTTGAAGTTGGTCCCATATCTTTCATCTCAAACTGTTGTTTGAGATTAGCCTTTAACTCTCTGATTTTATACATATTCTTAGACACCACCAGCATATCATCTACATATATTAATAAGTAGAT
>OVAN01003547.1:0-28676 GCA_900406275.1 Anastatica hierochuntica
AGAAAAATATATATATATATATATATATATATATATATATATATATATATAAACGTGAAGCATGACATACAAAGCAGTTGTCTATATGAATCTAAGTAATAGCGAAATAAGAACAAGACCTCTTTAGTTCTGCCTAAAACATTTTGAGTTGTGCTTTTGGTTTCTCTAAGAGTGTTTTCAGCCTGACACCAAGCAACTAATCATAAAAAAATTTGAAGGGAAAACGCAGTTACAATGTCATTGATTTAAACATTGAAACATGAAGAAACCTCTCGAGTTCTGCCTGTGCTTCTTCTTCTTCTTCCACATGTTCCTCAATTTTGTAATCAGACCTACAAGGTCAAACAATCTCTCCGCAAATCAGACCAATCTCTTAGCAATTTTGTTAACACCAAAACCTACTGAGATTGTATTTTTTAGCACGAGATGAAACTAAAATATTCCTACAAATTGCAAATCTTAGAGATTTCATATGCACTTTGATATTGCTGACACACATAAATCGAAGAAGCAAATAGATTAAAGAGCCTTCAGTTACATACCTTTCAGGATTACAAATCTTAAACAAAAATAGCGATACAAGTTCTCTCGCTCTGCAAGTAATTGGGTTGACGAGGTCAGAAAAAATGATGGTAACAGTGGTTTTGAGAGTGCTGGAAAAGCTAATTTATACTTTGGATAGTGAGTGATGGTTGAACAGTGCGAGACAAGTGAATTAAGTGGTACAGTGCGGTTTAATTGCGATTTATGCTGGAGAAATGCATATTGTGGAACAATTGCATTTCGTGAAAAATAAGCGGTATAGAATATTGTTTGAATGAAGAAATTACACAAAAGAGCACTTTTTCCATTTAACATTTCAAAATAGTGACTTTTTTGACAAAGGTGTCTTTTCGCTTTGTCCGAGACGAAATGTGGCGAAACTTCCCTTGAGTAAAGAAGATGCGTTGAGTTGCTTTCTAGTTTGGTACGTAACATCTAAGCCGTCAATTTGTTAAGAGAATATTTTAATCTTGTGGATGAGATTACAATTAACCACATTTAGACACGTACAAAGGATCAAAAAATCTACGTTTATTGTCGTTGGTTTATCACTTTGTCCAGAAAATAAAAATACTGTAAAGACGATGTAGAGTATAAGTGACAATTCTAATAACTTCATTATTCTTTGTTGTGAACTTTGTTTTTTTAGAGGTAAGGAGACATATATTTTCATAGCAGACATATACATTGAAATTGTGAACTGATTTTTTCAGAGGACTGATTCATTGGTTCATTGTTTTCATTTTGTAGCTGGGGAACCTGTCCAAGTCCATGTGGATAGATCCATAAATTTATGTTTGATATAAAATGGTGCTTATACATCAACATATAGAGGTCATTCGACGTATTACAAAAATCAATAAACCTTTATCTTTGTCTCTTGTTGTTCTCACATTTGGACATCATCTTTTTGTTCATTAGTTTCATTTGGTAGACACGGGATCTGCGTTGGTCCATATGGATTGATCCACAATGTTCTATTAGCTAAGACATGTCCATGGTTATTTGTGCTTTTGTGCTCACACCAACATGTATTTCCTCTCTAACCTGCAAAAAAGATGGGTTAGATACTTGACTTTCAGTTCACAATGCCTCATACTACTACATACCATCGACTATGAATTACAACATAAAATATCCAAATACCTTTAATAGGTTACTTAGGTTTGCAAACATTATACACATTTCTAAAGAATCAGTTGGATGGTTGGGATTAAAATATTACACTTCATCACAAGTACACACGTGCAGAAGGATTGAGGGCCACGTTAAATATTGTTGAGTTATCCGATTTTCCAAGGAATAAAAGTACAAAAGCAACGAGTTGATGCAGAGTAAAAGACGATTATAAATGTCTTGTGAAATTTGGTTTTGATTTTGGTGGTTGAATTTGGTTTTGATTATGACTTTCAGTTCATTTTCAGTTTGTATACAACTCTTAAGAATCAATTCAAATGAATACATCTAAAATAGACTGATCCACGTGATTTTTTACCATCTTTTATGTCGGATCAATCCAAATAGAATAGTCCACGTGAAAATTTCACTTCATTTATGCAGTAAGTAACAAATTCTTTATAATTATGTACTCCTAATTGATTCTTCCATGTGATCTGTAGTGAAATTTTCATAACATTCTCACCATTATTGTCATAACATTCTTCACTCTAGCTATGATGGATTGTTTAGTAATCATGCTTTGATCGATGTTTGAAGTTCGAAACAAATATCGTCCATTTTGTTAAGAATAATGGATTCTTACAGTTCAAACATAGTTGACTTTTCGGTCCATCCATTAGTTTGTGGTTCATATATGGTTTACTTGGATTTATGGTTTTCTAGTAATAGTCATACCATTCAGAGATGCCAAAACACAAACTACCTTCTCAATTTCTTATTGTTGCATATTGACATCATCTTTTGGTTCAATATTTTCATGGGATCAACAAGCAGTTTTGTAGGTCCATGTGGATTAATCCATGAATTTAGGTTAGCTACATTATGGTGCTTTTATATCAACATAAAGAGGAAACTCGATCATTTACTAAATCAATCAACCCTCACCTCGGTTTCTTATTGTTATTACATGTGAACATCATATTTTAGTTCATTATTTTCACAGGGTGGACGAGACTCTTGTGCTAGTCCCTGTGGATTAATCCACAAAGTTGTGTTAGATATAACATTGTGTTATTACAAGATTATGTTTTTACATAACAAATAAAGGTAACTAGATGTATGACAAATAAGACTTAACAAATATTTTGCTTTCTTATCGTTCACCTCGTCCTCCCACTCAGTCCATTCATCCTGGTCCATCTGGTCAATCCCACCATCGACTTCACTTCTAGCTACAAGTTTAGAACCCCGTGTGAATCATTTTGCATATTCTTAAGTTAGCAACACATTACAAACAAAAAATACAATAAACAAAACACTTAAAGCAAATCTACCTTAAAATATATGTTAAGCCTTTCACCGGAACCCTGTCCGTAACAAACAAACTTGCATACAACTTAATATCAAACTCACTCCCGTCGCCGGAATTGCTGCTCTATGCATCATGCAAAACCATATATTTACATAGATTAAAGAAAACCAAACCGGATGGCAGTACAACGACACTAACACAAAACCCCCAAATCGAAAATCCTGAGAAGTTAAACTAACAATTTTCTTTGCAACCAAAAACAAAACTCATGTGTTAAATACCCAGTAGAGGACGAAGAGAGAAACCGTCGATTATAATCCATGGATGCGCTTCGAATTCCACCCGTCGTCGAGTTTTCTTCACTAAGGGTTTTGCGACAAGCTACGAATCGGCTGTTGTTATCCGTATTTTCTTCCCTCCTCTAAAGTAAATACCGCCGACGAACTGAAATATATTTTTTTCTCCGTCGGAAGAAACAAAGAATTTTTTCTTTGTGCTGAGAATTTGAAATTTGAAAAAGTGAAAAAGATGGTAAAGATTAATCGAGAAACTGAAACTCAATTTTATAAAAGATAATATTAATTTAACCACCATAGAAAGTAACTACGTAATTGTTATTTGGTTACACGTAACTAATCTTTGTTGATTGGTTTTGAGGGCAATTTAGTAAAGTAACATTAAAAAGTGCCATTTGTCATCAAAGTGTCCTAGAGTGAAAACACTTTCTCAAAAAGTGTCTTAACATGTAAGTGTTAATTTATAAATGTCGTACTATATAATAATTATTAATTTTCAAAATTTTTAGAAAAATATTTTGAATGGCTAAAATAATAAATTTTTAAAAAATGTTTGATACTTGATTAACTAACACAAAAAAACTCAGAGAAGAGAAAAAAAGACTTGTCGTGGCTTTTTTTTTGTTTCTCTGGCGGGACCAAGCCACAATGAGAGTAGATTTAGGGTGTATCAACTCGGTTTAGTCTTTTAGATCTAATCTTTTGGTTGGAGCTTCCTTGATCTGAAGGGATCTTCGTTGAGGGGTAGAGCGCGGTGGATTCTTTGAAGTCAGCGTCGTGGTGAGGCGGAGTTGGGGTTTTGAGAGTTGGGCTCTTGGTAGTTTGTATTAGTTTGCCCTTGTAGGTGTTGATTCGTTCTCGACGTGTGCTCTCTGTCTCGATTTAGATCCACTTCGATTGATTTGGTTTGACTCCCTTTCTTTGGTTATGTTTCTGCTTTAGATCTGAGGATGAACAATCATATAATTTTAGGTTCCTTTGGGGAGTTGTTGATTATCTTGAGATTAGTTGAGGTTGTGTGCGGTTTGAGGTTGTGTGCGGTCTTTGGATCTTTGCTTCTTAATCCTTTGGTATGATGGTTCTTCCTTTTGGTTGTGATTTTCGTTGTTCGGTTAAAAGTTTAGCGGTTTGTGAGGGAGGTGTGCTCGTCCTACTAGGTAGGAGCAACGGGATTGTTAGCGTTTCCGGCTTCTCAGTAAGGGCGTGTTAGAGCTTCATGTCATTGGTCGTTGGTAGCTAAAAATGGTTCTAGAAAGTAGTGCTATCTTCCTCGGCCTGGGTGTTTTTCGTCGGATTTCTCGTGGCTCTTCAATTATGGAGCATTACAATGAGTTCCGGTCGTGTTTCATCCCTCAATATTTTCGACTTGCTTTGCTCCGCTCCACTACTCCTCCAATCGAATTCGCTTGACTTTTAATTCGGATTTATCTTATTTATTCGTGATTGTTCATCGTCTAGAATATTTGCCTTCTATGTTTAATGTATGTTTTTGTTGTTTGGCTCCGGAGATCTTTTATAGAATCGCCGACTTATGGCTCCGGAAAGGCGTAGTCCTTTGTCGGCTTAAGTTTGTAATCCAGGTATCTGAATTTGGTAATAAATTTATCTTTCAGAAGAAAAAAAGAATAACTAACACATACAATTTATTTGAAATTTTTATGAGATATAAAGTACATGTATATTATCTGTATATAGATGTGTGTGTGTGTATATATATATATATATATATATATATATGTATATGTAAATTTAGAAAAGCGTATTACCACCCTTATATGGATGAGGTCGAACCGCCACTGGCGGATAACAAAAAGTGATCATTTTCTAATTTCTTTTAGTGTATTTATTTAAGATATATTCATATTTTATATTATTACATGAATATCATAAAGTAGAGTGAATGGCGACACATTTGTAAAAACGCCCCGTCTCGCTATGGAACGCGTCATCCACTCAAAACCTTAAAATGTGATGCGGTTCAACTACGGTATGTGCGGAATAGAGGACAAATGCGATTAGTGAAAAAAAGACGGTGTAGGATAATGTTTGATTGATGAAAGATAATTTACGCGGTACAGAATAAATGAGTTGATTGGTAAAAAAAGTAAGAGATGCAAAAATAAATAATGTACCGTTTTTTCGGTTCTATTCGGCTTTTGGATATATGATTTTAAAACTTGTTTCTGCATTTTTCCACTTCGGTTTGGACTTCTATTCAAATTTTACAAATAGTTTCGATTTAGATAACTTCAAACTTTACATGTTTATATCTTATTTAAGTTAAATGTATTTTCTAAATATTTAAAATTATAAAATGTAAAGTAACTTTAAATTTAAATTTGATGGTATTTTGATCAAACTATTTACAACCTAACTAAACTTCCTAAAGAAAATATATTTGGACTATTTTTCTAAGAGTCAAATAAACCAAATTAAATGTGTGTTTCATATTGTTAAAGTGCATTTTTCTTTTTTAATGAAAAATTTTAAATTTGAAAAGTAGTTCTAAAAGTTAAATACATGGGTCAATATAATTTTATTTATAGTATGAATAGTAAAATTTAACTAATATTTTAATTATCATTAAAAATATTGAAAATGTAAGAAAAAACTTTACATGTTCTATATTTTTAATGATAATTAAAATATTAGTTAAATTTTACTATTCAAGCTATAAATAAAATTATATTGACCCATGTATTTAACTTTTAGAACTACTTTTCAAATTTAAAATTTTTCATTAAAAAAGAAAAATGCACTTCAACAATATGAAATACACATTTAATTTGGTTTATTTGACTCTTAGAAAAATAGTCCAAATATATTTTCGTTAGGAAGTTTAGTTAGGTTGTAAATAGTTTGATCAAAATACCATCAAATTTAAATTTAAAGTTACTTGACATTTTATAATTTTAAATATTTAGAAAATACATTTAACTTAAAGAAGATATATAATTAAAAAAATGTGAAAACCTCTCTTAACGGCACCAAAAATGGTGTGTAATAGGATGCAGAGTGCGGATTGATAATTAACACATCAAATTGTAACTCCTACAATGCTTCCTTTTGATTTAAATAAAATATTAATAAAAACACAAATAACATAACATTAACTGAATGGTAACTTTTTTAAAAACCGCCCCGCCTTACTATTAAAATCGTGCTACACTTATCCACCATTTACAGCCTAAACAAGATCTTTTGTGGAAGCTCTTTGATCTAGTGGTTGCAAAGGTTAATTAATGCTTCTACACCAGGAAGTCAGTGATCGGTTTCCCGAAATGTGCAAATAATTGCAGATTAATGGAGGCTGACTTATAAGAAGTCCTTAGCGTTGTGCAAACGAGGATCGTTCGTCATGCCAACAGATGGAACGGAAAAATTTGCTAGATGAAATATTATCTTTGTAGTTGTAGTAATAATTCAGACGATAAAAAACAAGATCTTTTAATCAAATGAAATCGACAACCCAAAAAGAGAAAGAAAAATCAATTAAAATGAAAAGTCAATATACCAAACAAAAATAAAGATAAGTATTTAATGGAATTTGGTCAGATATTCATACTTCTCTCATTAATTACCTAAATAGCAAGCGGGAAAATAAATCCATAATCAGAAAAATCTTGAGTTTTAAAGAAAAAAGATGGCGATTTTTTGGGTGATTTTGTCTGTTGCAACGACAGTTTGTCGGTTTCTTCCTCAATCGTGGTTTCTGGTTTAGAGAATGGTCAATTCTGATTTTGTTGTCGTAGTGGGCGTTTCTTTGGCGGTTCCACAGCGACATGTTCTATCTCCGTAGCGGTTTCTTCAGACTCCTATGATGAAAGTGATATCTCAGGTTTTCACCAAAAAATCACTGCAAGTAGTTAAGCACATTGTAGTGGTTCAGGATCGAATCCATAGAGACCAAAGGTAGCACGAAAAATTTCATATCAAATGCGAGCTAAAGCGAAAAGGATGATTTGGTAAAG
This sequence comes from Anastatica hierochuntica, assembly GCA_900406275.1. Lineage (NCBI taxonomy): Eukaryota > Viridiplantae > Streptophyta > Magnoliopsida > Brassicales > Brassicaceae > Anastatica > Anastatica hierochuntica. The sequence continues at coordinate 7,242 of OVAN01003547.1, forward strand.
ATGTAGTAAATCGAAATTAAGAAGCAAAGAAAGTAAACAAATGTCTACGAGATGTAAGTTAATCAAAGAAGAGATGGACATTGGGTATTCTTAGGGAAACACTTCATTGTTGATTCGAATTATTGATCATGGAACAAGTTTTAAACCGTTTTGAACTCAAACACTAATATTGAATTGATCCACTTCTGTATTATCAACCCTATGCATTAGAAACCTCGAGACTAACTTCCATTGACTGTTGGATTCTAATCATGCATTCTAAACAGGTTTGATAGGTTCATAGTTCACTTAAATATCAACTTCCATTGACTTAAGATAAATTGATCATGATAAGTCGGTTTGGTTCTTGTAAAATTGGTCTGCGAAATCGAGACAGGGATCGATCGATCTTGGACAAGGAAAGATCGATCCATGTCCTTCTATCAGGACATTTCTTCCCTTCACAAACACTTCCTTCGATGCTTGAAATTCGTCCAAAATACGATCTTTCCGCACATTCAAGCTCGATACCTATAAATACACTAAAGAACACAAAACCGCTCCAAAGAGAGCCAAATACATACTAAAAACCATATTTCTCGACTAAAAACTGTAATAAAAACCTATAAAATGCTAATATATCAAAAACCAAACATCTTTGTTGTCGGTATAAAAGAGGTCTCTTTGGAGAAGTTGATCTACACATCAAATCCACTTTTCTTCTTACGAATTCCTCTTTTATTGTATGCACCGTGAGATCAATTATGGCTTATCTACTTCAAAAGGCTATCTAGGATATCACCCTGGGTATTGACGATGCTCCTGAAATCATTCGTGAAGAAGTCTGTGCATCAGTGGTGATTGCAAACCAGTTTTTGCTTCTTTGTCGTCCCATTTTCCCACGCAAACAAAACCTGAGAGCTATGATCTCCTCTTATCCTAGAATCTAAGGTTTGAGTGGTATAATTTCTGGAAGAATTGTCGGGCGTGACCGTTGCCAATTTGTCTTCCCTTCTGATGAGTTACTGCATATAGTGATTAATCGTGGTCTGTGGGCATTCAACGATAAGATGGTGGTGATGCAGAAGTGGAATCCACAAGTGATGGATCCGCCGCTTACTCATATCCCCTTCTGGGTTCAAATCAAGGGTATATCATTCCAATTCCTGACTGTGAATCTCATTAATAATATCGCTGAGAAGTTGGGTCAAGTAATGGATGTGGATTTCAACCTTGATGATGATATTAATGTTGAGATGGTTCAGGTGAAGATAGACTAGGACTCTGCAAAACCTTTGTGGTTTCAAAAACAATACAAAATCGCCGGGGTGAATACCATCATATCTTTCTGCTATGAAAGATTAAGGGGCTTTTGCTCTGCTAGTTGCTTGTTGACTCATGATACATGTGACTGTGTTGTTCAGGCCCGATACAAGATGAGGATGATGACCCGAACAATGACAATGCAAGTGATGGGTACAATGAAGAGAATCAACCTGTTAATGAAGATGGAATCCAAGTGATGCATGATGCTCCTGACCACAATGATAATACAATGGCATATCCACAGAACGAATCTGGGAATTCTAATCAAAATTTGGAGATGGTTAATGAGAAGGCGATGGATATAACTGCCAATGTTGTGATCCTCCTAAGATCGAACTCTAGATTGGTTGCGAACTGGATAAACCTTGCTGCTCAAATTCACACAGAAAATAAACACAAGGGAAGTGGATCGAATGGCCACAAAAGAGCTGCGGAAGACTCTTGCTTTTCCGGGTTGATCTCTTGGATATGACACACCAAGACAGATCGAAAATCGCTGGGAATCACTCACCAACAAGAAAAATAAAAATTCAAAGAAATTTGATTGAAAATGGCTTAGTTTTTACATAGAATTTTCGTGGCCTATAAAGAGAAAAAGAGAAGAGAAAGACTTAAATGACTTGTACATGCACAAGTCATAGAAAATACCACCAGCAATAAAAACAGATAATTAAATTCTAAGTTTGAATGAAAAATACTAAGTTTAAAATAAGAAGAAGTGGCGCCAACTGCTGGTCTTGTTGCGGGATTAACGGATGAGTGATTTGCAAGTAAACCTGTGGCCTCGTTAAAAATCTTATCGGGAAAACCCACTGGGACAAAACCCGACAAGGGAAAAAGAGTACGCATGAGCTGCTTGCTCATCGTTAATCATTCTGAACTTGGTTCAGCTTGAATTGTTGTTAAATAATTTTTGGAAATTATTACTCCTACTTGGATAAAACCTTCTCCTTGATTCTATGCATGCTCGAGCATCCCTCCTATAGCTTCCTTGAACTTCCTAGCTTTGGCACGAGTTATGGGACCTTCTGGAATGGTGAATGTATCCTCAGCTACGAGCTCTTCTTCCTTGGTGCTTTCCATGATCTCATCATTCCCTCCCACTTGAGAAAGATTTGACCTCAAGTCTGAATCATCTGCATAAAACGGAACCAAGTCAACAACATTAAAACTAGAACTCACATTATACTTACCTCGCAAATCAAGTTGGTAGACGTTGTTGCTAATCCGTTAAGTGATCTTGGAAGGACCAACAATCCTTGGCATCAGTTTGGATTTCCTTTCATTTAGAAACCTCTCCTTTCGCAAGTGTATCCAAACTTGATCTCCCACATTGAAAATCAATTGGTGTCTCCCCTTGTTGACTTGTTTCTCATACAACTTTGTTTTTCTCTTCGATGTTCTTTCTAGCCTTGGCGTGAATTTCTTTAACCATTTCTGCTTTCTTTTTCTCATCAACACTAATTCTTTCACTCAAAGGTAAACGAATTAGATCCAACAGTGAGGTGGGATTGAGCCCGTAAACAATCTCAAATGGTGAATAGTTAGAAGCAGAATGCATATCATGATTATAAGAAAATTCAACATGTGGCAAACATTTTTCCCAATTTTTCAGATTCTTTTCAACCAATGCACGCAACAAAGTTCCTAAGGTTCTATTAACAACCTCGGTTTGCCCATGAGTTTGCGGATTACAAGTAGTTGAGAATAAAAGCTTAGTTCCTAGCTTAGACCAAGGAGTTTTCCAGAAATAACTAAGAAACTTAGTATCTCTATCCGAAACTATAGTCCTAGGCATCCCATGCAATCGTACTACTTCCTTAAAGAACAAATTCGCAACATATAATGCATCATCAGTTTTATGGCATGCAATAAAATGAGTCATCTTAGAAAATCTATTAACAACCACAAAGATAGAATCTTTTCCCGTTTTAGTCCTAGGCAAGCCAACAACAAAATCCATAGATATATCATCCCAAGGATGAATAGGAATGGGTAAAGGAGTGTACAAACCGTGAGGCTGGATTTTAGACTTAGCTTGTTTACACGTGACACACCTTCCACATAATCGTTCAACATCTCTTTTCATGTTTGGCCAATAGAAATGATCTTGCAAAATATTCAGCGTCTTGGCAATTCCAAAATGCCCCATTAGACCTTAACCGTGTGCTTCTCTAATAAAAAGATCTCGCAAAGAACGGTTAGGAACGCACAAACGATTATCATAAAAAAGAAATCCATCGTGTCTAAAATAATGGCCAGCAGCAAGTTTCTCACAAGCTTTATAATTTTCTCGAAAATCAGAATCAGATTCATAAAGCTCTTTAAGTTGTTCAAATCCAAGCAATTTAGCTTCAAGAGTGGAAAGGAGAACATACCTTCGCGATAGTACATCAGCAACTATATTTTCCTTACCTTGTTTATACTTAATGACGTATAGGAATGTCTCAATGAATTCGACCCACCTTGCATGCCTTTTGCTGAGCTTGTTCTGACCTTTTATATACTTGAGAGATTCATGATCAGCATGAATAACAAACTTCTTTGACCATAGATAATGCTGCCACGTTTTCAAAGCACGAACTAATGCGTAAAGCTCTTTGTCGTAAGTGGCATAATTCAGTGTGGCTCCTCCAAACTTCCCACTAAAATAAGCGATGAGCTTTCTTTCATGCATCAAAACAGCACCAATACCAACACCGGATACATCACATTCGATTTCAAAAGTTTACTAAAAATTTGGTAAGATTAAAACGGGTGCATGAGTAACTTCTTTTTTAAAGATTGAAATGCTGATTCTTGTGCTTCTCACCACTTGAATCCCACGTTTTTATTTATAACTTCAGTGAGTGGGGCGGCGATGGTACTAAAATCCTTCACAAAACGTCGATAAAATCCGGCAAGTCCATGAAAACTTTGTACTTCGCTCACAGATTTTGGACTTGGCCATTCTTGGATCGTCTTGATTTTCTCCTCATCTATTTTAACTCCATCTGCACTCACAACAAAGCCTAGAAACACAAGGTTATCCATACAAAAAGTGCACTTCTTAAGGTTAGCATAAAGCTTTTCCTCGCGAAGTACATTCAAAACCGATTGAATGTGCTTGACATGCTCCTCAAGACCTTTGCTGTAAATTAGAATGTCATCAAAATAAACCACAACAAAAACTACAATGAAAGCCCTCATAACATGATTCATTAAGCGCATAAAAGTACTAGGAGTGTTAGTTAATCCAAATGGCATCACAAGCCATTCATATAATCCATGCTTGGTTTTAAACGCTGTTTTCCATTCGTCTCCTTCTTTCATCCTAATCTGATTATATCCACTTTTAAGATCAATCGTAGAAAAGATGTTAGAACCATATAACTCATCAAGCATATCATCCAAACGAGAAATAGGATGTCGATACTTCACCGCGATATTGTTGATTGCGCGACAATCAACGCACATGCGCCAGCTGCCATCTTTCTTAGGCACAAGTAAAATGTGTACAGCACATGGGCTCATGCTTTCTCGAATATGGTCCTTCTCCATAAGCTCATCTACTTGCCTCTATAATTCCTTAACTTCCACGGGGTTAGTTCTATAGGCTGGACGGTTTGGAAGTGAAGCTCCACGAGCAAAATCGATTTGATGTTCGATTCCCCGAATCGGTGGCAGCCCCTTTGGATGTTCCTCAGGAAAAACATCCTTATATTCCTGTAATAAAGATGTCATCTCACTCGGCAGCACCGGTTCCAAGTTAGTTAAGCTCGAAAGAGCTTCCTTAAACACAAATAAAAGCATTGCCTGTTGAGTGTAAAGAGATTTCTTAATATCAACCGTTTTGGCATAGAAATTGACTTGTTTAGTATGATTCTGCTCATCCTTTTTCTCCTTTTTCTTGAGTTTCAACTGATCTTGATACACTTCTTTTGGCGAAAAAGGTAACAAGATGATTTTCCTGCCATTAAACTCAAAAGAATGCTTGTTAGTAAAACCATCATGCACAACCTTACGATCAGATTGCCAAGGCCTTCCAAGAAGAATGTGGCTAGCTTCCATAGGTAGGACGTCACAAAGAATCTCATCCTCATACTTCCCAATGGCTATAGGAACCATTACTTGGCTGGTCACATTCATCTCGCCATTCTCATTGAGCCATTGGAGCTTATAAGGCTTTAGATGCTTCTTAACTTTTAAATTAAGCTTTTGAACCATGGTATCACTTACGACATTCGTACAACTACCTCCATCAATGATTATGCTACAGACTTTTTCTTGAACCAAACAGCGAGTATGGAACAAGTTCTCTCTTTGTTCTTGCTCTTCAACCTTAGTTTGCATATTTAGAGATCTCCTTGCAACTAATAAGTCTCCTTTGACCGGTTCTTTTTCATGATCATCCTCTGAATAATCTGATTCTTCTTCTTCAGTTTCGAGCTCTCCATTGTCACAAAGAAACAAAGCCTTCTTGTTAGTGCATTCACTCCCATAATGTCCCTTTCCGTGACATCGAAAACAATTAATATCTCGGATCCTTGAGGTAATAGCTATTCCTTTGCCTTTGTCTTTGTTGAAAGTTGCTGGTTTTGCTTCTTCTTTAGGCGTGTGAATAGTTTTGATATCCTTTGGAAAGCTTGCTTTCACGTCCTTGAAATAACTTGTCTTTTCAGCTCCAAAATGTGATCGAGATTGAGCCTTTCTCTTGAGTTTCTGCTCAATCATCGCTGCCTTATGAAGCATCTCCTCCAAATCAATATAATGTTGTAGTTCCAAATTGTCTTGAATATCTCGATTCAATCCTCCTAGGAACCGTGACATTGTAGCTTCTCGATCTTCCAAAATATTTGCCCGTATCATAAGAAACTCCATTTCTTGAAAATATTCATCAACTGTCCGCTGTCCTTGATTGAGTTTTCTTAATCTTTGATGAAGCTTTCCGTTGTAATGACTTGGAACAAACCGTCTTCGCATTATAGTCTTCATTTCCTGCCAAGTCTCGACGAGGTTCTCTCCATTACGTCTTCTGGACGTTACTAGCTGATCCTACCAGCTTAGTGCATAATCATAGAACTCCGTAGCAGCTACTTGAACCTTTTTGTGCTCAGGATAATGACGACATCCAAAGACAATCTCAATTTTCTTTTCCCACTCCACATACGCATCTGCATCTGCTTGATACCAGCAATATCATCTCATGTATTCTCTCTGTTTCCATGCACACGACGATGTCTTCTTTGGTTATTTCGAGAAGACGTGTTGTGAGTTTCATAGTAGTTGTTAGCATCGTCTAAACAAAAATTAACTTGTTGTTCAGGATCTCACACTTCTCTTCTCTGATTATTTCGTCTTTGCTCAGTTAAGGACTCGTTTTGCTGCTGCAATAGTCTGCGGATTTCATCAAATTGAGCATCAAACTTCCGAGTCAAATCAGCGGTGATTGTTGCAGTAATTGCGTCGGTGTACAACTTGTCTGAAACAACACGAGTTCTTTCGTCATCCATTCCTGTCATGATGTTCTTAAAATTATCACAAAACAAAGCTAGTAAAGAGTTCTAACAAAGCAAAAATCAGATTGCGCATAGAATCAAATTTCTTTTGTTCAAATCGAGTTTAACACAATCTGCAGGTTCTGAAATTGTTTTCGAAAATTCTAACACTTCAAGCAGTCCTAGTTCCACGTTTTAATCACTCTAAAACAGATTCTAGAAGATCGAAATGACTAGATAAAATTCGAAATCACTCTTAGTATGGAAACAAAATTTGCAGAAGATGAACATATATTTGTCTTTTCTTTTTTTAGTATAAACATAAATGAAAGAGATGAGATAAAAGTGATACAACCTGATCTAGAGTGGCTCTGATAACACCTGATGTGATCCTCCTAATAACGAACTCTAGATTAGTTGCGAACTGGATAAACCTTGCTGCTCAAATTCACACAGAAAATAAACACAAGGGAAGTGGATCGAATGGCCATACAAGAGCTGTGGAAGACTCTTGCTTTTCCAGGTTGATCTCTTGGATATGACACACCAAGACAGATCGAAAATCGCTGGGAATCACTCACCAACAAGAAGAGTAAAAACTCAAAGAAATTTGATTGAAAATGGCTTAGTTTTTACATAGAATTTTCCTGGCCTATATAGAGAAAAAGAGAAGAGAAAGACTTAAATGACTTGTACATGCACAAGTCATAGGAAATATCACCATCAATAAAAACAGATTATTAAATACTAAGTTTGAATGAAAAATACTAAGTTTAAAATAAGAAGAAGTGACGCCACCTGCTGGTCTTATTGCGAGATTAACGGATGAGTGATTTGTAAGTAAACTCGTGGCCTCGTTAAAAACCTTATCGGGAAAACCCATTGGGACAAAACCCGACAAGAGAAAAAGAGTACGCACGAGCTACTTGCTCATCGTTAATCATTTTGAACTTGGTTCAGCTTGAATTGTTGTTAAATAATTTCTGAAAATAATTTATCCTTCTTGGATAAAACCCTCTCCTTGATTCTATGCATGCTCGAGCATCCTTCCTATAGCTTCCTTGAGCTTCCTAGCTTTGGCACGAGTTATGGGACCTTCTGGAATGGTGAATATATCCTCAGCTACGAGCTCTTCTTCCTTGGTGCTTTCTATGATCTCATCAGCCAAGGTGTTAAGAGAATTGCGTGGTGAGGAACCGGATTACCGCAAGAGACGATTCATTGACAGATTGGTTGTAGAGATTGAAGGAAATTGTTTTGGAGAGGGTAAAGGGTCAAATATTGTTATGGTTAAACAAGAAGAAAATGTTGATCTTATAGCTACGACTATGACTGATCAACCTCCACTTCAAACAAGTAATGCTCATACTAATTGTATTCAAGTTCCTCTTTATTCGGTAACAGGGATGAAGGCTCGAACCACATACTCTCAAGTGGACAAATTGTTGCTTCAACGGATTGAAGGTGTTGATGGATCATATGGTTTACATGCTCTAAAGTTCATCCATACTGAATCTGGAACTACGGATGCAAGCTCTTCAACATAATCTACCTATGACCGAGGCGCGGTGGGCCAAAATCCACCACCGGTCCAAAGAAAGTTGAGGTGTGGAATTGTCGAGAGCTAGGACAACCCCTCACAATTCGACGTTTATAAGAGATACAAAAGTTGTATCTCCTAGACTTGTTGTTCTTAGTAGAAAAAAACAAAAAACTGATGTTGTTCAAGATGTTTGCTTATCGATATGTTATGATGATATGTGTATTGCAGATCCTCAAGGGTTAAGTGGTGGTTTGCTAGTTTGTTAGAAGAATCATGTCACTGTTAGTTGTATTTCTAGTGATCCGAGATTTGAGACATTCATGTTGAATATAAATATTTTAAGTTCTACTTATCTTGTGTTTATGGTCACCCAAATCCTTCTTAGCGAAATCATCTTTGGGAATAATTACAAATAATTACAACTAACAGAACCGGACCTTGGCTTATGTGTGGGGATTTTAATGAGATCTTAAATCCTTCAGAAAGAGAGGGGGAAGAACAAGAAAAGATAATAGTGTTAAAGAATTCAGATTAATGGTTGATGTGTGTGGTCTAACAAATTTATGAGCTTCGGGAAACCCGCATCTGGGCTGGGTAGAGAGGCAATGAAATGGTTCAAAGATTTTTGGATTTTGCCATGGTTAATGTTGAATGGTTAACAAGATATCCGACTTTTAATTTTAGCAGAATCCGACCATCACCCTATTATTATCAATATTGAATATGAGGCAAACATTCGCAGGGACCAGTTCTAATATAATAAGAAAATTTTCTTCAATCCAAGAGTTTGCTGATTTGGTCAAAAGAAAATTAGATTCCTCAGGGGTACAAGATCAAAACCTTTCAAATAAACTAGTGAATTGTCGACATCATATGGCTCAATGGAGAAAACAAAAAAAAGGCTAATGCTCTAGAGAATATCGTGCTTGCCCGTGATAAGATGGAAAGAGCACTAATGGATACTGGTAGCACACCGTCTCTGATTCGTAGTCTTCGTATTGATCTGTCTAAAACTTATTTGGAGGAAGAAAATTTTTGGAAAACAAAGAGTCAAAACACGTGGCAGAGAGCTGGAGAAAGAAACACTAAATTCTTCCATGGTGCAACTAGAGCTCGCAGAAAGAGAAATACAATTAAAAAGATTGAAGATGAGTATGGTTTAATTCATGAGAAGGATGAGGCTATTGCTCAAGTTGTTGAGGAGTACTTTGCTATGCTTTTCCCCTCAAAAAATCACTTACATGACGAGGACCTCTATAATGGAGTTCAATCAAAAGTTACTCTTAAAATGAACACTATATTGACAAGACCAGTTACAGATGAGGAAGTGAAGGTTGCTTTGTCTCTAATCGGGCCAGACCGTGCTCCAGGCAGTGATGGATATACCGCTACATTTTCCCACAGTATTGGGGTTATATTGGTTCTGATGTCTGTCTCATGGTTAAAGATTTCTTTAAGAATGCTATTTTGGAAAAAGGTATCAACCATACGGATATTTGCCTCCTCCCGAAGGTTATACCTGCTCAAAAGATGTGTGAGTATCGCCCGATCAGTTTGTACACTATGAGTTATAAAATCATTTCTAAGATATTGGTGCTTCATTTAAAGAGCTTTCTAGGGAATGTAATATCAGACTCGCAAGCTGCCTTTGTCCCGGGTCAAAATATCTCCGATAATGTTTTGGTGGCTCATGAATTATTACATGCTCTGAAATCAAAAAAGGATTGTGCAGAAGGATATATTGGAATTAAAACTGACATAAGTAAAACATATGACAAAGTTGAGTGGAGTTTTCTTGAGAAAGTTATGAGGAAGTTGGGTTTCGTTGAGCAATGGATTAAGTGGGTAATGGTGTATGTAACAACTGTGAGTTACTCGATAATAATAAATGATCAAATTTATGGTCGTATTAACCTTACACGGCGCATTCGCCAAGGCGCCATACCTCTACATTCTTTGTGTTGAGGTTCTTAGGAAAATGTTGGACACATCCTAAAGATTGCATCGATTCCAAGGTATGAAGCTCACTAGAACCTGTCCCTCGCTATCTCATTTATTTTTCGCTGACGATTCCATCTTTTTTTACCGAGCACAAGATAAGTATTATCATGAAATCGCAAGCATTTTGAAATCCTATGAGATGATATCAGGGCAGAAAGTGAATCTAGAGAAATCTTCTATCATATTTTGTATGAAAATCCATGAGCAGAAGTGGCGGAAAATACAAAATACAAAATACAGAGTTGTTTAACTACGTGGTTGAGAGAGAGTTAAGAACAAGGTCTCAAGTTGGTACAATAGGTTCTTATTTCCCGCGGGGAAGGAGATACTTGTTAAAAAATTGTTCAAGTTATGCTCATATACTCTATGAACTGTTTTCTGTTACCAAAGGGGATTTGTGGTGACATAAATAATGTTATGACGGAATTTTGGTGGGGTCATGACAACGGGAAAAGAAAGCTACCATGGGTATCTTGGAAACTTATGGCAACGCCAAAGAATGAGGGTGTTTTAGGATTCCATGATCTTTATCACTTCAATAGAGCTTTATTGGCGAAACAAGCTTATAGAATTCTCATGAATCCATCCTCTCTATTAAGTCGATTATATAAAGGTCGATATTATAACACTTCAAAATTTTGAAAGTCGTCGGTCTCAAGTAATTATTTCTATGGTTGGAGATCAATTTAGTCAGGTAAAGAACTCTTGGCAGGTGGCGTAAAGCATCGTATTTGTAATGGTCTTCAACATCATTGTTTGGTTATCACTGACTTCATGATATTCCATTACGAAAGTGTGACAATCCATTGGGTTTTGGTGAGGATATGATAGTATCGTGTTAATTCAAAGATGATCATCAGGAATGGGATGATGTTAAACTCGCTAAGTTTCTAACTCCTGCGGATGCTTGTCCGGTTTGTCAGATCATCTTGTCCAGGTATGCGACTCATGACACTCTAGTGTGGCCCCTAACAAAGAATGGGCGATATAATTTTAAGTCTAAATACTAGTTTTCAACGCATTATATGAAGCTAGAGGAGATGGTTGAACTGCCTCATGGCTCACCATAACTTAAGATGAAGATATGGCGTTTGAATATACAACCAAAGCTCAAACATTTCTTCTGGTGGGCTCTGTCATATGCTTTGCCAACAAATGAGAGGTTGTCTTCAAGACAAATAAATCTTCCTCCAGTTTGTCAAATGTGTTGTAAAACCACATGCTTTTCCAATGTCCAAAATCACAAGCCATATGGAGATGTACACCGTTTCGTCAGTTAGAAGCGCTAGATACATCACTTGAACAAAATGTGTTGATGCTTCTCCAAATCAAAAATGGGAATCTGACATATAAAAAATTAAGATATTCATCTTTCTAGATTTTTCGGTATATTTGGAAATCTCGAAATAATTTTACTTTTGAGAAGACTCAAACTCAACCAAATAAAGTTGCTACAAGAGCGATAAATGCATCTTATGAATTGTTTCCTGTTTTTCCAAGTGAAAAACACATTCTGATTGAGCCTGAGCAAAGAGCCCATCAATGGTCTCTTCCAGAAACAGGTTGGTTGAAGTGTAATTTCGATGCAAGTCATAAGGGCAATGGTATTGATCCTAGTGTGGGGTGGATCGTCAGAGATTAGATTGGCACGCATATCTGATCTGGAATATGACGATTACATCGGTTTTGACTCCACCGTAGCCAGCGGCTTTAGCTTTGCTTCATGTGTTTCAACTTATATGGGTTCATGGGTATCGAAGGGTATGGTTTGAAGGAGATAATGCCCATCTTGTTAAGCTCCTTAATGACATGGAAGATGGTACAAAGATTGCTAACTTACTGATAAATATAAAATGCTGGATCAAACGGTTGTCGAGGTGCTTCTTGTGTCATGTCAATCAGGAGAGTAATCATGTGGCATATGTTATGTCAAAAACAGCTTTAACAAGACATGCAAGTTTCTCTTTTTTCCATGTACTACCTCAATGGCTTGTTCAAACTATGTTTCCTACTTGATCTTTAGTAAAATAGATCTTATAAAAAAAAGAAAGTGGGAAAACTATTAACTCTTCTCATCAATTTGGTGACTTTTTTACATTCAGCTCCCCACTTCCCACGCGCTACCGCAAAGATTGGTAGTAACGCTTTAATAAGTTGGTGCATAATAAAAAGAAAAAAACTTTTCTACGAGCCTTCTTCTTCCTCCACCATCGGTAGACAGAGAGCGAAGCTTGATGTAACCATTCTCGTCTTTCCCACAATCTACCTTCTTTTTGTCTTATCTTCCTCAAAAATTTTAGGAAGAAAAAAAAAATCAAGCTCCTCCTTGCACTCTCTCTTGCTCTGCCCCACCTTCTCTCTTTCTCTCCACCGCCTTCGTTTCTGGAGAGAAGAGATTCCATATCCGGAAGAGATCATGAAACGTAGGCCATTTCAGTACGTCGTGGGATGCAAACACTGGAGAGATCTGGTTTTCTGCGTTGAGGAAGGGGTTCTTTTCCAAGATCAGCGAAGGAACTAATTGTAGATATGGTGGAAGAGCTAGTAACGGGAGACAAATGGTTCAAGAGAAGGATTTGGGGCGATCTCGGAACCGGAAGCGACGCAATTGCTATCGGCGTTGCTAAAATCTTGGGAAGTCGTGGAAGAGTTATAGATACAAATATAAGTCTTGTGGTTATCGTCGTCGCCGGAATTGATGTTAAGAGATACAACTTTCAGGTTTGTATTTATCCAATTTGTGATAAAATTTGTTAGTGGATTTGAGGATTTGATTAGGATGTCCATTGAATCATTTCTCCTCCAACATTGTTCATATTGATTTATGATATATTTAAAGTAATTATTAATAATGGAATTATCATGGTTTTGAAATTTTTGAAGCCAAACATTTGTTGTGTTATTGTTTCTTATTCTCATTACTATTTGATTAATATCCAGAGAATGATTGAAGGGAGAAAATAATCTTGGTATGAGCCAATGAACGATCTTGAAAGAAAACTTGTAAGACTTGTTAGTAATCAACCATACATACCAAGTGATGACATTCCAAGGCTTTAAGCTAAAGTTGGTTCAAGATGAAAACCAAATACTCGAAAACAAAGTTGGATTTCTAAGATAAGATAAGGAATTTTTTGTTTACCCTTTTATCTATTTTTATCTCTGCATAAGGAAGGTCGAACTGGGTTCGTTACTTTTAATCCATTCTTATTAAACCATATTTAATGATTTACCCACTTAACCGCAATACCATCTCATCCGTCGTACACGTGTCAACGAGTGTGGCTTGCCGTATTTGGAAACTTTCGAATCGTCAATCATTGAGGCTTGTCGTATTAGAAAGTCTAATTTTCGCATGTACGATAGAAAATCCATGTGAAATAGACATTTTACTCAAGGAAGTGTCTATTTCGAAGGAAGGAAAATGAAATTGAAAAAGTAACTTTTGGTTGGTTATGTTAGTGATGGGATTGAAGTGGCATCCATCATCCTGCTTTATGACGTTGACATGTGTAAAGGCACGAGGGAGATAGGCAACACACTATTTAGTGAGAGAGTGGTCCAAATGGGTGTAAGAAATACTAAATATTTTATTTTTTATATGGTTAGGCTAGGTACTTAATTAATGGGTCATACAAATATTTGGCAAAGTTACCCAATATTTAATTCGTGTAGAAATTACAAAAAGTAAGTAAATAAAAATTTTGGATTTTATTCTTTATAATTAAGCCTTTTTTTATAAAATCTCTAAATAAATGGCTAACCAACTATGCGCGAATGTGCGTTTTTGATATTTAGTTTTTCACCGGATTTGTATCACAATATTCTTCTATATATGTTTCTTTTCATTCTATAGCAATATAATAACAAATTTGTATTGGTTGAATTTTATTTTTTGGATAAACATAAATTTTTATCTATTTAGATGACTCATTGACGGATTAATCATTTGACTGGACGCTTTATAATCTTTTCAATAAAATTTAATAATTTTATAATCTTCCACTACTTTTATTAAGAGGGTTGATTCGGCAATCAAAGCTCGGATACAAGTTGAACTCAGCATACATAATGAAGGTGGCACAAGCTCTTATCTCGGACTTCCCTAGTGTTTAGTGGATCAGAGATACAAATGCTGAGTTTTATTCAGGAAAAACTACACTTACGACTCTCGGGATAGTCTGCTAGAATGCTCTCATAAGGGGTCAAGGAGGTGTTGATAAAATTTGTTGCTCTCTCTATGCCAGTGTATGCGATATCTATTTTTAAGCTGCCAAAATCATGTTGCCAGAACCTCAGTTCTGCAATATCTTCTTTTTGGTGGAACATGTCTAATGATAAAAGAAAGTTTCATTGGATCGATTGGGAGAGAATATGTGCTTCGAAAAATTATGGTGGTATGGGTTTTCGCGATATTGAGCTATTCAATCAAGCTCTCTTGGCGAAGAAAGTGTGGAGAGGACTTCAAGAACCTTAAAGTTTATTTTCTTGCTTTCTAAAAAGTAGATATGATGAGAACTCAACTCTACTACAAGCGAGCCTTGGCAAGAGATCATCGTTTATGTGGAGAAGCTTACTTCATGGAAGACTTCTATTAGTGCAAGGGCTGCGCAAAATGATTGGTGATGGTGCTTCTACTCGATTTTGGACTGATGCTTGGATATATGATGGTGTTCTGCGATGTCCTTTGATCAAACTAGTTCTAATTAAGCTGAACATGAAAGTATCAAATCTCAATGATTACCAATCTCGTACATGTAATAGAGCCAAGCTGAATGAGTGTTTCTTTCAAGAGAATATCACGAGAATTCTCAAGATGAAAACAATTTACAATCAGGAAGACTTTTTGTGTTGACTACATAATCGAAGCAGAAATTACACAGTTAAATCGAGCTATAGGTTGAATAGACGCCTCAGTAACCCTGGTGTTTTACAAGAATTGCAGGCTGCTCCATCTTTGAATCCGATCAAGGAACAACTCCTAAGATCAAATTTTTCATGTGGAAGGCTGTTAGTGGGGCACTTGCAGTCGTTGATGCTTTGAATAACAGAGGCCTGCATGTTGATTCACGTTGTCAGGTGTGTGGAGCTGGAGTCGAAAACATGAACCATGTCCTCTTTACTTGCTCCAAAGCTCATCAAATTATGGAACCCATGTGTTTTGCTGATTCTGGCAGGTGGCTTTAGCTCCACTTCGCTTTACACCAATTCTAATCACCTTCTTGAGGTATATAAATTGCAGAGTATACCTCTAGAGCATCATCGTATCTTCCCTTGCATTCTCTGGAATTTGTGAAAAAATAGAAATAAGTTGATCTTTGAAGGAAAGCAATTTGATATCAAGGTAAGTATCAAAAAAAAATTGGGATGATGCAATGGAGTGGTTCACTGTGCAACAATTTGATGAGGGGTCTAATGGCGTCGTGACCACCTCTAGCTCTAATATTCAGGGTACATGGAAACCCCCATGGAATGGATTGGTCCAATGTAATATCGGATGTACATGGTCAAAGCGGAAAAGAACTCTTGGTGGGTCATAGATTATTTGTGATCACACTAGACAGGTAATTCTTCATAGCCATAGAGCTTTAGTTTCCTTGAAAATCATGTTGTTGTGAAACACATAATTCTTCTATGGGAAATTAATTGTATGAAATGGCATCAGTTCGATCGTGTTCTTTTTGCTTTGGATGCAGTGGAGTTTGTTGGTAGCTTAACAAAACCGTCGGAAAAACGATATGAACGAAGAGACATAGAGAATGAGAGTAATGCTGCCAATCATTGTGCGCATTTAATCGCGCGCAGTGTCACGATGGAGGATCAATGGCACTCCTATGTGGTTTCGGGTGCACCTTTGTGGTTACAACCTCTTATCGAGAAGGAGAAGCCAAGGGTTTAATTAATCCTAAGTTTGTCGCTGTTAATGTTGCAGTTCTTCCTTTCCTTTTCATTTCTTGTGTTTGTAGTCCTCTGTTCTAGTTTTTTCCTTTATCTCTCTATGGTTGTAGACTGAAATGTGTTTCGTTGAAAGTTTATTAAGATGATAAGAAAAGATGACACATAGACATACCTTCACTGTTTAGATTTCCATTTATTTAAATGTCCAGTTTTGTAAAGGTTCAGTATTGGTTTATGTGTAATAAATCAAAAGATTTAATTTGCAAAACGTATTTTATTAATATATTTAAATTAATGGTGGTCGGTAATAATTTTGTAAAATTTGGCTCAAATAAATAAAATTTGACGTATCCAACTTTTCAATGTTTAAATAGAAGTTCTTTAGAAAATAAAAAAAAAAAATTTGAAAGAAAATGTCATACTTTTCCATGGTTTCTCATCTATTGAAAAAAAATTCATGGAATATTTTTTTGTCAAATCTTTATCGATCAATCTTTACCATTTTATGCTTTAATGCAAGTTGTTCTTACATTGTGTTTCCGTCTAATCTTATCAAATTTAGTCCAATTACATTTTTTAGACAACTAAACATTAATTAAAACATCACTCCGTCCATGGTTGTCTATAGTGGAGGATTTGTGTCTACAACGCTACAATCGTTAAAAATAATACGAGCGCCTCGAGCCAGACGGTCCGCTTGCAAATTCTTTTTATGCGGAATAGCAGATAGAGAAAACCTTGGGAAATTTTCACGGAGGACTAAATATCTTGAGAGAGTGTCAAAAGTAGGCTAGGCATCCGCTTGTTGGATGATGTTGATTAGCTCGACACAATCTGTTTCAAATGGTTGACAGTTTATTCTTCTAACGAGTTCTGACATGGCTCTTAGCAATGCTTTCATCTCTGAATGAAATGGTGAAAGACTCCATCTTTGACATTTTTCCCTAGAAGAATTTTCCTCCCCTCTCTCCCCATGCAGATCAACCTAAGTTCGAAGGTTGGGTCAATCTGTTTCCAGAACCCGTCCATCCGATAAATTAAATCATTGGTTTCTAGTATTTGAGGTTGAACTAGTTCCCCAGATACTGGATTTAAATTTGCGCTTCCTTCCATGCTAAGTCATAAAATCCATGAAAACATATCTTGTCTATCCTTTTCTTGATTCTTTAGAGGATTTCTCCAGAATAGATAGTTCATATTAGTATAGATTGACGATGTTAGGAAATAATCCGGACACATCGGGCCCGTGCAAAAGGTCCATATTTGCCTCGCCGTTGGGCACTCAAAAAGGCATGGTTAATAGTCTCTTCTTGAATACCACATCGTTCACACACTGTATCACATTGTGTTCCCCTTCACTCAAGTGCTGAAGTCATTGTCAGACATCCCTTAATAATTTGCCATAGAAAATGTTGTATTTTCAATGGAAACTTAACCTTCCATAAAAGCGTCTTGACAGCCTCTGAACCGGGACCCTAACAATTATTATTTACCCGAGTAATCGCCAAAGAGTTGAGTAGCTTATATCCCGACCTAACCGTATAATGACCTGATTTAGTATAATGTCATATCAAACTATCAAGTGTATTAGTCCGACTTAGTTGGATCCCTCGAATGAATGTTATATCTTCTGGGTCCACAAATTTTTGTAGGACTGATATGTGCCAATCCCTGGTAATGGGATGAATTAACTGCTGGACCTCTAACCAAGGGTACCAATCTCTACCACGCCTTTTGCCAGTCATGGTTTTGTATCTGATATCCATGGATCGTGCCAGACTGATGTATTTGATCCCTGAACCTATGCAAATCCAAATCCTTTGCCTAAGTAGTTCTTGGGCGGAAAAAATACTCCTCCATCCAAAAGACGGAGAATATGGTTTCATTGCATTTCAAGGGTGTACTTCCCGAAAATATCTACCTTTTAATATCCAAGCAACTAGTGAATTTGTGAACTGAATAAGCCTCCACAGTTGTTTTGTCAATAAAGTCGTATTAAAGTTCTCCAGAGATTTAAAACCTAAACCTCTTTCGTGCTTGGGGATACATAATTTTTCCCATGCAACTCAATGGAGACCACGGTTACATCCATAAGAACTCCACCATAATTGGGAAAATGCGCTAGTTAACTTCGATGTTAACACTTGAGGGAGTTTGACATAACATAATTGGGGAGTGTGAGAACAACTGATTTCATCAGGATCTCCTTCCCTCCTTTCAACAAGAATTCAGATGACCATCCATTAACCCCGTTGCCTAGTCTTTCCTTAATATAGTTGAAAATCTGATTTTTGACCCTCCTAAAATATCAGGTATCCCTGAATAGGTGCCCATGCCTCCTTTTTTTTGAATATTGAGAATATTTTTCATCGTATCTTTCGTTGTCTCGGGGACATCTTTTCCGAACATGACCGAATACTTATCAAAATTGATAACTTGTCCAGATGCATCCCCATAACCCCATAACACTTCCAAAATCGCTGAACAGAAAAACAAGCTTTCAAAAAGTAGATGTGATACTGCCGGACTATGTTTTGCTATCTTAACACCCATTAAGGCTCCTTCCCGTTCTTTCCATTTTAAGTTGGCAATCAAAACTTTCATACATATAATGAATAGGTATGGTGCTAGAGGATTGTCCTCCCGTAACCGTCTCTTTGGGGCGATATTATCAGCCAGTTGGCCATTGAACAAGATCTTATATGACACCGACCGGACGCACTACATTAACAAAGATATCCACACCAAGGCAAAACCCATTTTAAAAAGTACCACTTCCAGAAAAGACCATTATATTCGATCATAAGCTTTACTCTGGTCTGTATTGACAACCATAAATTCATACCGGCACATTTGATTAGTACACAAACCATGAAACATATCCTGGGCTATTACAATATTATTCATAATGAATCGACCAGAAACAAAAGCCGATAGTGTCTCCAAGATAATTTTTGGAAGTATGCTCTTTAACCTTAGGCACAAGACTTTTGAAATTATCTTATATCCCACATTACAAACGCTAATTGGCTTGAGTTCTGTCATCCTCTTTAGTTGACTCGTCTTTGGGACAAAACAAATGTTAGTTTCATTCAACCGTTTGTCAAAGCTTCCTGACCGGAATTTTTTTTTTACCAATTTTACCAAGTCATCCTTAAATATCCCCCAAAACAGCTGAAAGAACAAAGCTCTCAACCCATTAGGGTCAGGTGCCCTTTCAGGATGCATAGCAAAGAGCGCATTCCTCACTTCTGCCTCAGTAATATCCTTCGTTAGAGTTTGATACATGCTAGATGTGATTACTAGATCAACATTTGCAAGAACTTGTGCTAAATCACGTGATGCAGTTGGTTTAAATAATTCAGTAAAATATCAATTGTTATTTTCTCCATTTCCTTAGGGGATTATTTCCAATTTCCCTGTAAATTATTGATGTGACAATATTTTAGTAGTTTTTACTATAGTTTTCACACGAGATCTATGGTTTTTACTATGTATTTCGATTGTTTTGGCGCAGATTTGTGTTCTTTGTTTTTTTCACAGGAATCGAGCTTGAATATTCGAAAAGAATGCATTTTGGATGGATTTCAAGCATCGAAGGAAGTGTTTGTGAAAAGCTAGAAAATACCCTGGAATCTGGACAAGGATCGACTGATCCCTGTCTAGGGATCGATCGATCCTTTTCCCGAGTTGCGGACCGATTTTATGAAGAACCATACCAAACTTATTTCAAACCGCATTACAACTTAAAGACCTAAGCTCGTGTTTTCCTTTTCAGAATGCACGTTTAGAGAGTTTTAGAGAGCTGAGAGAGATTTGTAACCTAGGGAGAAGAAGCATCTCAGTACTTCGATTCGAGAAGTTTTCGGAACCCATTTACTCTTTTTTTTTCTTAATACAATCATGTCTCTCTTGAATTTGATCTGTGTTTTTGAAATCTCCATGAGTGAGTAGTTGATATAGAATTGCATGATTAGGGATTTAATCTAATGGATCTTCATCTATGATTGTTCATAATGCATGAAATTAAACTGATCACTTAGTTTTTGTTCTTAGGTAATTTAACGCCTAGAAAGTGTTTAGTTAAATGCCTGAAAGAATCTTAGATGAGCAATTCTTCTTAAGTCAATGGAAGTTGATGTTTAAATGAATTGTGAACATATTAAACCTGTTAGTAATGCATGATTAGAAATCGAGGGTCAACGAAAGTTAGTCTCCAGATTTCTAATACATAGTGCGCTGATACTACGGAAGTATATCAGTTCTAAATTAGAATTTGAGTTCAAGACGGTGCATAACTTGTTCCCTAGTCAACAATTTGAATCAACAATGAATCCTTTCCCTGAGAATACCCGATGCCCAACACTTCTTAGATTGATTTGCAACCTCTTCGTTGTTGCCTGCGTTTATTTGCTTTCTTAATTTTGATATTTGCATCATCTTACAATACATCTTTTTAGCCTTAGCCCGCTGTGTGATCTGATATTTCTTCGTGCTACCTTTGGTCTCTGTGGATTTGATCCCGAACAACTACAACGTACTTTTGTTCGATTGCAGTGTTATCTCAAGCAAAAACCTGAGCTATCAACATTCTTTANCTCAACCTTTGCGTCTAGAGAGACAGAAGAAGAAAGAGTAGTTGCTGGAGGTTATTGAAGAATTTGAGTTTGCTCAAATCATGGGTGACAACTTAGGAGAACCCATTCAAGTTCATCAAAATCCTCGCTATCCTGGAGCTCTTCCAGGAGCTAACCCACCTGCTGGAGGTGGTGCTAATGTTGGTGCTCAGCAAGCTGGCCAACAGAATGTTGCAGCTGAGGGACAACAAGGCGCAAATCAACCTCGACAGAGGATGACTCTAGCGCAATATGACACTCTGGAGGCTTTCTATGTGAATCCTGCTGGGATTCGTCCGCCTCCCATTGAGAGAAGAGACTTTGAGATCAAGACAGGTCTCATTAATTTTGTGCAGCAAAATCAGTTTCATGGGTTGCCATCATAGAAAGCAATGCACCATCTGGATAAGTTTGAAGTCATCTGCAATACTATCCAGCACGACGGAGTGCTTGCTGAAGCTCTGAAATGTAGGTTGTTCACTTTCTCTCTGAATGACAAGGCTACAAGATGGTACACTAGCTTAGAGCCTGACTCTCTTAGGAGATGGGACGAGATCAAGGCTGCTTTCCTTGGTCATTTCTTCACTAAATCAAG
>OVAN01003548.1:0-28672 GCA_900406275.1 Anastatica hierochuntica
GAGACTAGTTCTTTTGATTGACTCCTTTCTTGTTAGTTAGCCACTTGATTAGCTCTTCTCAATTGCCAATCCAAGTTCCACTTCTACATCGTTTTAAGTCCTGTTTAGTGTTTTTAGATTGTGTTGCTTGTTCTTTATTATCTTTGGGCCGCCACTTTTCTCTCTTTTTGTTTGCTAAGCTTAGGAGATATTGTGTATTCCTAGTGCTTGAGTCTCTAGTTCTCGTGGGTTTGACCTTTAAATACCACAATCGACATAGGAGTATACTTGAGGTTAGTGGGGATTGTTAGTGATTAAGGTTTATAAATTTAAAACTTGAAATTGAGTTAATCACTAGCGAAATCTAGCCCTCATAAGCCGCGAGCGCAAAAATACCAAAATATCAAACCGTAGACTCGATAGTATTTTGATCGTATACGATCACGTAAATTGTTTGGACCCGTGGTCCCCGGACACTTGGCTTTGGTGGTCATGGCCTTTGAGGGCACATGGCCTTGGTGAGAAAGTTGTCTTGGTGGGCACGTGGTCATGCTAGGCACGTGGCCTTGGTGGGCCCGTGGACTGTGATTTTAGCCTTGGTGGGCTTATTACCGTGATAAGTGTTATTGACCTGTTGGCACATGGCCTTAGATATTGTTATCGTGGGGTTTAAAAGAATTCCATGGGCCGCGTGTTTAGATGGACAGTGGTGCACATATTTCATAAGCTTTGCTAACTCACATAGTTTGGATGCATTGCATCTAGCCATGGTTAGGAGTTTAGCAGCATTCCATGGACTATGGTTAGGAACTTGTCTGCATTATATGGATTATTTATTGGCACATGGCCTTCACGAGCTAAGGGAGCACCCAATTCCCCCTCCCCAAAAGAGTAATAAGCATATGTGATGCTTATGGCTATGTGATTTACGAATTCCCAGATTTTCCTTCGTTATTATTAACCTAGAATTTCGGGGTCAACGTGGTCCATAAAATTTCAGATATGTCTAGGTGTTTTTCAGAGGTGTTAGTTTATACCAGCATTTTCTTTTAAGAAGAATCGCTAGGTGCTAAATTGCACTTTTGCAGAAAATCAAATTTTATTCTAGATTGCCTTTGCCTACTAAACAATAAAAAAAACATAAACAAATAACATCAAGTCCCTTTAATGTTGCGTGCTAGTTTAGGAACGAGCAATGAAGCTTTAAATTTTATTAGCCCGTTTCCTATCGATCACATTATCCGCAAGTGCACGGACATGCTATTGTAGTACTTAGGGATTGAACCACAAGGAGCAAACCTTTGCTAGATAAGTTCACACTTTAAAAATGCACAATGGTTCTTAAGCTAAGAAAAATAGGAAGGAGGTTTCGGTTTTTGTAATTTAAAGACAATTAAAACGCATTGCAAATAAGAAAATCAAATCAAGAAAGCAAAAGTAGAAAGGAAAATAACGCATAAAAGGGAAATTAAAGCATAAAGTAAAGCATAAGTACAAACCGAAATAATTAAACAAGTAAAAGAAATAAGATAGAGATGGATCTTGGGAAATGGTCAGTGATTTGATCCGATTAAGTAGCGAGGTAATTGTGTAACAAGAGAAATCAACAAAAATTCAACTTCAAGACTATGGAATCAATTCTTGAACTAATACCACTCTCGTGGCTAAAAGCCATATTTGCAAGCTAACATGTTTCACTCAGCTCTCGCTTCTTGTGATCATTTAGGAAGCAATCATTAAGATTATTTCCACTTTGTCACCAAATTCCCTAGCTATCAACTCTAGTTGGCTAAGCTAAGTTTAACATAATTTAAGCTCTCCTAGACATTTCATCGAACACCTCTCGGGCATGAAATGTATACATGTCAAGATCTAGTTTTTATCCTAGATCTAAAAAAAAGAACACCTAAACCGTAGAGATACAAGTCCTATATATCACTAAACATCATTCTCTACCACAAACCATCTCAAGTCTACCATCCCAAAAATCTAAGAAAAGACTACTCACACATCGTGTGAGAGAAGAGAGAAGAGATGAGAAACATAAGCATGATTTAATAGATAAAAGATTTGAGATAGAAAAATATTAAGAGAGACTCATGATGTTAAAGATCAAGAGAATAAACTTAGAACTTAAAGAAAAGTGGTGAAAAGTTGAAAATAAAAGAGAAGTTTGTTCTTGGAGGTTAAGAGGGGTATTTGCACAAGTGGGGGTGTAAAAGGGTCCTTTAAAGTGAAAAACTGCCGAAACACATACCACTATCGGTCCCGTACATTTGGATATCAACCAAATGAGCGATAGTGGCTATGCATTGGACAGAAACTCTGCTGGTGCATATTGCTATCGATCCCATGCATTGCACTATCGACCATGGGATCGACAACCACATTCATTGGACAGTTTTTAGCCTCTTCTTTGCTCCTATGATGGCTCTTTTGCTTCCACACTTCTCATATGTGCTTAGCACTTATTTCCCATGATTCTTCGCCTCAAATGCATATCGAATTAATCCATTTAGCTCACCATAAAGCCACTCCAAAGGTTCACCTACAAATACAAAGAAATGCATGCAAATGCATGATAATCCTAAACTAGACTCAGCTCCAAAACTAAAAGGATTGTGACACTAAAATGCATTATATACAACCTAAAGGCAATCAAAACATGGATAATAGAAGCTTATTAATGCATGAAAATATGTACACATCAACCCCCCCCCCCCCCCCCCCCCCTCTCTTCNTCCTCAAGAAAACAAAGACCAAAATCCAGACGCGAGGTTTAAAAACAAGAACACATGCAAAAGTACGTCTAGAAAGACTTCTAATCCAAGGTTCTAAATATAGTAATATAATGCATGAATCACGAGCACTTTATGTACTTCTCCATGATCATCACAAGAACCATCTCTATGAAACTAAGTTTAACATTCACATATCATCTTATTCTCCAATCCCTTAACATTCAATTAAACTTATGATATGCGGTCTTTAGTTATGGGCAAGAAGTCTTATTATACTTGGCTCGAAAATTAAAAGGATAAATTTCAAAGAAGTGTTTTAGAGGATGTTTCACTTAATTTCCAATGTTGGTTTCTCTCAAAAAAAGCAATGCAAGACATATGGAAAAATCAAGATAGTAGCCGAACAACTTGTGCATACAAAGCTATTGATTCCACCAAGGTACTCAACCTGATTCCCATTTAGTTCCTACACTACCCAAATGTGTTTTCCTAAAGCTCTAGAGATCAAACCCCATATGCCCATTTGTTTTCTTAGCATAACTTCATCGATTTTTCCATTGAGTCCAATAACTTCCTCTTTCATTTTCTAGTAAATACTTAGGGATTCTTCTTTTAATTTACTTAAAAATTTTATCCTCTAGCATCTCTCTTAGATATTCCTTCTTCATTTAGAGCCAGTATCACTAAATCAATCCTCTTGATTCATTTTTCCTTTGAATCTTCATTAGTGACTCTCTTTTCTATTCAACTTTTGAGACTTATGTTAGAACTATGCATGTTTTAGAATCTCTCAAACTTCACTTATTACACAACCTTTTTTCCTTTTTTTAATAACCATTCTTGCATCATTTCCATTTTAAGAAAAATATTTTCAAGTCTTTAACACTAGATATACCAAGAATTTATCCCAAACCCATTTATGAACCGCACAACCCATTCCTAAATTCTAGTTAACTATAAAATGAGGCTAACTCTAAGGAAGCACTAGACTTTGTCGTTCAACTTCATTTTACACGAGTTTTTGCTCATGTGAATTTTCCAAAAGAGGCCTCACAAACAAACAATTAGGAGGGTCTAACAAGAAAGGATTTGGGTTTTTAAGATGGGGTAACTACTCTGATGATGAGAGTAACACTGAAGTTAAGAAGAGTGGTAAAATATTGTTAAAACATAACTCAAGTACTTAGTGGTTTACTATAGAAGAGAACTTCAAGATGATAAGCAAGAAAAAACTGAACTCAATTACGTTATTCGTAAATGGGATTGGCTTCAAATCTAATATGCTTCAATTTTCGCAAAGAACTTCAAGTGCCCAATTCCAAGCATGGTTTTTTCAAATTTCTAGATGGTTCAAGCATTATATTACTACTAATGAGGGCATTGAATTGTAAGCATGACTAAGTCTACTTATGAAGCATGGTTCTTTATGCAAAATACAACCTAAATGCATCTAACCACCTAACATATTCACATGAATGCATCTATATGAATTTCAAAAAACAATGAAAATTTTCATTTTTTTGTTTGTTTTTCACAAAATTAAGATATCTTCAATGCATAATCACAATGCATGACTCAAGGATGAAAAAGTAAATCAAAACAAATAAAATGCTCATTAATACTAAGCCTCTCCTCTGGACTTAAATTTCACCGTCTCGGTGAATCCTAAGTCGCGAGATTGACTTTGAAAAACAAACAAGCAAAAACCAAAATTTGGAAGAAAATATGCAATGGTATAGACAAAGGATTTGACAGAGGAGTCGGGCTCGTTGGCTTGGCGTTGAGAACTCCTTGGCCAAGATGTTCTTTGGCCGATGGGATCCTTCCCATGTCTCCTCCGGGGCGGCTCTTGAAATGATGTTCTTTGTGGATTTATTTCTTGCTCTAGCGTTTCAAATCTTGGACATCATACTCTCATCTAACCATAAGTTTTCTTTGACGGTAGATTTGTGTTGAAGATGAAAGCATTCCTTTTGTTCTTGTTGGGGTATGATAATTCCATAACTCTTTGTGTTGGTGCCATTTATTTAGTGCCTACACTTAAGAATCTAAACAAAGTGAATTAAAAATTTAAAGAACACAATGAAACATGTAAAAAGGATTTGGCTTTAAATCGAATAAAACATTTAAGTACAAATAATCATATGATGCGATTTTTAGCAATTCCCTAATGCTACTTAATAATCCTTAATGCAATGTACTCATGCAAAACAAAAATGCCATCATTCCAATACATATAAATTTTGGCCATTAAGGTGTTCTAAGCAAGAGTAAGCATTTGATTTTTAACTTTCTAAACTTATGACTTTGCTTGATGCTTACTAGACTATCAAGTTGTGCACTTAATATAATATGTCCAACTTCATAATCATGGATAAAACTCAAAGTAGTGATTGCAAGTATGCACAACAAACGAAACATTTAAACAAACATCACAATGCAAGTCATGTAAGAATCGAAAATAAACTTTTAACATTTCATAAAATAGAAATTTCAAGAGATGAAGAACATCTCTAAAATTTCTCCAAATTAAGAAAGTGATAAATGATTCTAAGCATATCTAACAACTCGTTGCACATATGAACCACCAAATTTAACTTTTCCCAAAAATAAAAAATTCAAACACTATTCACTTCAAGAATACATTTTTTATTCATGCATTTCTAGTTGTGACCAAATGATTTTACCCCATGAAACCTTTACAACTAAGCTCTTTCTACACAAGAATCCCACAAAACATCAACAAATCCTCATACCCATAAAAATTGAATATTCAAAAGAAATGAGGGGGTTTCCAAGTTTTCATACCTTTTAGTTGATGTTGGAAGAGATTGGAATGTAGAAAAGATCATGAATGCAACTTAGAAGAACCAAAAATCACAACAATCTTCTCACAAAAGTTCTCTTTAAAATTTTGAAACTCTCTCATTGAAATTAAGAAGGCAAATTTTGATTGCAATTATGAAGGGAGGAGAGAGAATAATATGTCTGAAAAGTAGTGGCTAAGAGTGAAAGTGTAAAAAGTTATTTGCAAATTGGTCCCTAGGTTTCAAAATTTTTCAATTCCCAGGAAAACCTTTGCAAAATAATCCAAATCGAATTTTAAAATGGAGGGGAGATTAAATTTCTTGAATTTGTGAAAACTAGGATCAAATGTTTGTAATTGAACCAAAGGTATTAAGTTTTCTTAAAACAAGCTTTTGCAGAATCACTCTTGAAGATGATTTAAAATGGTGAAATGCAAACTTAATTACTTGAATTAAGAGAAAATACCCTTGCTATTAGGAAATTGTCTAAGTGTTTAGTCATTTTGGCTCATTGGAAGTGTTAATTCCATTTTCTTTCTTGGCATTTGATTCTTGCTTCTCATTTGTCTCCTTTAGCACTTAAGCTTGGAGCAAAAACAATGGCTTTGAAACAAGGTTGTTTTAAGACATAATCTTCAATTATTGAAATTTACAGACTTAAAGCATTAAAACTTAAAAGAGAATATGTACAAAGGATACTCATGAGATTGCCTCTCAAGCGCGCTTGTTTAAGGTCTTTAGCTTGAGCTTTGCTCACTTCCTTAGTTGGGGAAGGTTTTGATCATCTTGTAGAAGATTGATCCTTCTTTCTTCATTTTGTCCTTGCCATTAAGCACATTTTCGGTTGGGTCTCCATCATCCTTATCAAAGAACCACCCATAGGCTTCACTCATACCTATGTCTTCGAAGACATCTCATTACAATTACCCATACGTTTGTTGTTCTCAAGATAGATTGAATATAAGTATCTATCATAGGATAATGTCAAGTAGTAGTAGACTCTTGGATCAACCTTGTTGAGAGCTATTATACTTCTTTCAAAGTCTATTCTAGTTATGGTAGTTGCAAGGAAGGGTGATCCTAATATTAAAGGAAAACGAGTTAGATGCTTTATCTCTATCACCCATAAGTCCATTGGGATTGTGCAATTCCCAATCTTCAAAGGATTATTTTGTATAGACCCGATTGGCTTCTTGGGTGGCGAATCCCCTAACATGATACCATATTTTCTCACTAATTCTAGGGAGATCATATCATTAGAAGTTCCGGTATCTACTAAAGCTTCTTCCTTGAAGGTTTCTTCAAGTAAGCAAGATATTGTGAATTTTCCGGGATCTTTCATCTTTAAAAGAACCTTATGATCGGTATCGGTCTTTTGTCTTTCATGCATTCGTATCATTTCTTCAACCGCTTCCCTATTAGAGAGGATAATTTTGATGAATGAGATGCGATCTGGAAGCTTTGTCACTTCTTAATGTACGGGAAACAAAACCCCAATATCCATCAATTCTGTACGAACCTTGGAAACAATCTTCTTTTGAGCCCTAGTGTAAGACCTAGAAGGATTAGGCAACTCTTCATATGTCTGATTCACAACCTTGGAAGATCCTTTTTCATCAATCTCCATATCCTTTTCAACAATAGGACTCTCTTCCTTCCTCTTTTGTTTCTCATCTTTATACGCATCTCCTTGAGAGATATTTTCTATTGGTCCCTTATCACATCCTTTGTTGGAACTTCCTCACAAGAAAGCATTGAAGATACTAAATAGTCCCTTAATAGCTCCTCTAGCTCGTCCTTATGAGAAATGATTTTCTTGAGCTCCTCTTCGTACCTTGGATCTTTCTTAGCCCTTTCCAACATAAGAGGTTTAACCTCAAAATGGTTAATGAACTCATACATCTCACTATATTTATCAATGGGTATCTCGTTGGATTCTTCGGGAAGGACTGGATATATAGGTGTGTTCATAATGGAATCTCTTTGTGGACTATCCTTCATTGTGGTCGTGTGATGACTCTTCTCCTTGGGCGTATTTTCTTCTTCCTTGGTTTAGATTTCGTTGTTGGGAAAAGATTTTCCAACAATTATCTCTATACGTTCTACACCCAAAGCTTCCTCATAATGGAGGCAAAGTTGTGCCCATTTCCTTCTTGGGCTCTTCATGCGAGCCTTCTTCCAATTGGACTTCACATCCATCATCATACTCATCATAGATTGGTGCTTCCATATCAAAGTAATGATCATCAATGATGGCCACGGTTGTAGCTTCTTCATCATACCTCACAAATAAATCTTGATCAACCTTATATCCCAGAAGTTCCTCAAACTCTCTTATGGAATTCTCGTCTTCAAGTAAGAAGATATCCTTAACTTGATGTGTGAACACCATGTCAATGACTCTCTTCCTTTGTGAATGTTTTACCCTGCAAGGAATATCAAACAAGTAGAAAGATAGTTAATAACAAATAAAAATAAAGCTTAGTCTTGAGAATAATTAAAATCGTAAAGGAAAACAAAATATAGCTTTCGTGCTCCCCGACAACGGTGTCAAAAACTTGTTGCGCGCTAGTTTAGGAACGAGAAATGAAGCTTTAAAAGTTATAAGTCCCTTTCCTAAATATAACACAATCCCCAAGTGCATAGATATACTATTGTAGTACTTAGGGGTTGATTCACGAGGAGCAAACCTTAGCTAGACAAGTTCAAACTTTAAGAATGCACAATCGTTCTTAAGCTAAGAAAAATAGGGAGGAGATTTTGATTTTTGTAATTAAAAGATGATTAAAAAGAATTGAAAATAAGGAAATCAAATCAAACAAGCAAAAGTAGACAAGGAAAGTAATGCATAAAAGGAAATTAAAGCATAAAGTAAAGCATAAGTAAAACCAAAATAATTAAGCAAGTAAAAGCAATAATATAGAGATTGATCATGGGAAATGGTCATTGGTTTGAACCGATTAAGTAGCTAGGTAATGGTTTACCAAGAGAAATAAACAAAAATTCAACCTCACGACTATGGAATCAATGCTTGAACTAATACCACTCTTTTGGCCAGAAGCCATATTTGCAAGCTAACATAGTTCACTTAACTCTCACTTCTTGTGATCATTTAGCAAGCAATCATTAAGAATCATTCCACTTTGTTACCGAACTCCCTAACTATCAACTCTAGTTGGCTAAGCTAAGTTTAGTATACTTTAGGCTCTCCTACAAATTTCATCGAAAACCTCTAGGGCATGAAATGTATACATGTCAAGATCTACTTTTTATCCTTGATCTAGCATTAGGAACACCTAAACCATAGATATATAAGTCCTATATATCACTAAACAACATTCTTTGACCATAAATCATCTCAAATCTACCATCCCCAAAATCCAAGAAAAGACAACCCAAAGATCATGTGAGTGAAGAGAGAAGCGATGAGAAATATAAGCATGATTTAATAGATAAAAGATTTGAGATACAAAAATATAAAGAGAGACTCTTGATATTAAACATCAAGAGTATAAACTTAGACCATCAAGAAAAATTGTGAAAAGTTGATAAGAGAAGAGAAATTTTGTTCTTGGAGGCTAAGAGGGGTATTTATACAAGTGGGGGTGTAAAAGGGTGCACTAAAGTGAAAAACGTCCAAAATGTATGCCACCATCGGTCCATGGCATATAGCTATCGGTCACATGACCGATAGTGGCATGCACTGAACAACAACTCTGCTGGTGCATGTGGCTACCGATCCCATGCATGGCCCTATCGACCATGGGGTCGATAGCCACATGCATTGGGCAGTCTTTAGCCTCTTCATTGCTCCTTTGATGGCTCTTTTTTTTCCACACTTCCCATATGTATTTAGCAATTCTTTCCCATGATTCTTGGCCTCAAATCCATCTTGAATTCATCTATTTAGCTCACCATAAAGACACTCCAAAGGTTCACCTACAAATGTAATGAAATGCATGCAAATCTAAGATAATCCTATACTAGACTCAAATCTTAAACTAAATGGTTTTGAAAATAAAATGCATTATATAAAACATAAATATAATCAATATATTGATAAAAGAAGCTTATTAATGCATTAAAATATGTACACATCACTTAGTAAAGGTCCCATGGTCTATCAGAGGTCATTGACTAGGAGTCATATTCCTGTATTTTGCCTTTCGTACGACGCTAAGAATGTCTCCTGCCCAGAGCCTTTCCCCCAGCTTGATAATTGGCATTGGCACCCGATGATTGATTTTCTGAAGGAAATTCAAGACATATTTCCATGGCCATCGCGTGGGGTCTAGGTCGCATAGCTATGATTCTTAGGGTCATATGTTACCATGAGCGGGCGTGTTCCTGATATCTATTATCTCCTTTATTCCCCATAAAGTTGGGAATTTCAGGGTCTAATGCAGATTCGACAATTACGGCTCCCATGTCGTGTATCATGGTCTTCCCATGATTACGTTGCACACTGATGGACAATCCATGATGAGAAACTTGTTCCTGTGATTGATGCCATCTGCATAGACTAGTAGATTTACTTCACCAATAGTTTTTTTTACCTCACCGTTGAATCCAACTAGGGAAGGCGACTTCTTGGTGATTTGATTTCCTCTATGTGGGAACCGAAATTCGCACTGTCGATATTCGTATTCGGAGGAAAGATAGCAAACCCTAACTTTCCTTGAGATCCCGAATATCTGCTAAACCAAATATCGGTATATCAAAAGTACGAAGAAAAAAGACGGTGAGATAAATGTAAAAGAGAATCAAAAGAAAGGTAGAGCAATAGAGATCTTATTCGAATATGCGTTGAGTGTTACAACAAGTTATAAGCCGTGGCCGCAAGAGCTGTCGGCGAGTACCCTCAATCTAACAGCGTAAGACTTAAAAACCTAATTGAGACGCATCTCGCTAGCAAAAAACAAAAATAAAACCTAAAGCTCTAAGTATGAGATGTGAAGAAATTTCTCTCTCTTTCTAAATTTATGTGTGTCTAATTTTCTTTCTCTATTCTTCTTCTCGTAAGCCCCCTTTTATATGTGTTCGTAGGTTAAATCTGTTTCCTATTCTGCCCTAGATTTATGCATATTCTCCCGCTGAAATATTCCATTTTTCGGGAATATTCCATATGTTGACGAATATTCCATATTTATCTTCAGATTCCTACTTTATCGTATTTTCCTTTTATCTTTCGCGAATAGATCGTTTACGTAACTGGGCCCGTTCTCGTTTGGAAATTGTATGTGGACTTTTGTCGCGTTTTAGCTCTTCGTGGGCCATTTAGCGACAAAGTGATTTTTACGATTTCTTTCAGAGAAATCGTTCTTCGTATGACTACGCGGTGACGGTTTTACGAAATGAAAAGACCGATCGTATGGTTATGAAAATGTTGCGGTTCGAGTTAACCGTTATCGTTTCATACGATCGATACAAAGTTTTTACAGAACGTACGAGTTTTCACGATTATTGCCGTGAAACCTCAATGAAGATTCCAATCGGGCCGAAACAAGAAACACTTGAACCAAGATTCGAAGGAGAAGACGATCGGGAAAGAGTGGTCTAGACGCCCGTTCGGGCGTCCAAACGGTTGCCTGGGCGCCCGTTCGGGCGTCCAAACGGTGGCATGGGCGCCCGTTCGGGCGGCCAGACGGTGGTCTGGGCACCCAAAGGGCGTCAAAACGGTGGTCTGGGCGCCTAGTGGGCGTTCAGACGGTGGTCTGGCACTCGTTGGGAAGCTAGACATGCCGTTGCTCGTATCACTCGTATTTTCGGAGCGACGTGGTTATTCGTTGTTTATGGTGACTTCTTGTCGCTCCTAAACTCGTTTAGCGAGGTCTCTCGGAGGTCTCGAACGTTGATTTCGTTATCCTCGCATTTCGTTTCCTACGTGTGACTGGACTTTGCGAAGAGGTCGCTTGTGGAATTCTAGACGCAGAGTTTTGAAATTTGGTCTAGAGGGGATTAGCTAGATGGCAAGAGCCTTGGAATTGATAATTCTTTCACGATTTTCATTTTCAAAGGAGAGACTATGTTTCTGTTACTCTTTTAGGCATCGATTTTGTCGTAACCGTTTTTTACTCCAACACTCTACCCCTAGCTCTTTAAATGCGGTTCCGCAGAGTATCTTGGTTGAGCTGCCAATGTTGATTAATATACGCTTCATAAGGTAGTTTACAACTTTCAAAGATATCACCAAGGCATCATGGTACGGAGTCAACACATCCTCATCAGCGTTAGATTAGTAGCGTATAGTACAATATGGATAATCTCTAATTATTTCCATAGCGTCCATCTCCTGGTAAGCCTTAGCTGTTCTTGTACTCCTATCGGCGGCGGAGATTGTCACTCTGCGTATCTCTAACCCGTCGGTGATGAAGTTGATGACGCGATCCTGCCTTGGAAAATCAGTTTCTACCTTCGTAGGTGCGTTACACTTTTTTGATCATAAATGAGGGCCTTGGCTTTGTTAGAGAGGAACTGCCAAATGTACCCTTTCCTTTGCAGCTTTTTATATTCGATCCTTAGTTGGATGCAATCCTCCATTAGATGGTCATGGTCTCTATGAAAGTCTCACCACTTAGAAGGATCTCTTTTACGGTGTGGAGTTTGCATCTGTAGTGACCACTTTACCTTTTCGGACGATGTTCCAATTTCCCCACTATCTCTGCGTGGGTTATCTATAGGTTGGACATGTCGGGCAGGTCATGAGCACATACTTTTCATGCTACACTTTCGCTAAGGGATTTGGCCCGGATTTCCCATTGCCCTTGATGGAGTGCTTGACTCTCGGTAAGGGGTTAGACTTGTCTTCCTTGGACACTTTCTCATGTCTTAGGGGCTTGGTGCTTGATTTATGAGCCATCAAGGTTTGATATATGTTGTCTTCTTGCGACTTGATATGCGCCAAGGCATTGGAAAGAACATCTTAAATAGTATGGCATGGATATCTGGTGAGCTCTTCATAAAGGTAACTATCGACTTGTAGCCCTTCCATGAAGGCAGAAATGGCTATGAAGAAGACAAAATTTTGGACTGACACTTTTTCCCTGTTAAAGCGATGACTGTATTCTATAAGTCTCTCGTCTTTGCGTTGTTTGATGTGGTAGAGACCATCTGAGGTGCATCACAAGGTGCAGGTACAGGTGCTAGCAAATTGTTCAAATGAGAGATCCGTTAGAGTCGCAAATGAGTCGATGGAGCTATTGGCTAGGTTAGAATACCATAGCAGTGCCGATCCCATGAGACTTGCTCCGAAACCTTTGCACATGCACACTTCAATGTGCTTATTGTTGATGGGCGTGTTGAGCATACGTTGGCGATAATGAGAGATATGCATATCGGGGTCTAAGGTTCCATCGTAAAGTTATACTAATGACCACGTGAATTTCCATGGGATTTCCCATAGGTCCATGGCCTCGGTAAAAGGAGTATGCACGTAGGAGTTGGGAGTGCTCTTGATCATGGCAGAGCCACCCTTGGCAGGCATTTGATCATGTTCTCCATGGCTTCCAGCCTTACATTTAGCAAAGCTTCAAGCCAGCGACACCGTTAGTGCTTCCTTCATTAGGTTTTCCAAGGCTAGCGTGATAGTAAGAACCTAAGGTCCGAGTAAGGCCTGCGTTGGGAGTCAGAGGTGCCCGTACCTCCCTATTAATTTTCATAGGTGTATTGTCTAGTGACTGCATTGATGGAACTATCTTCTTAAATTTGACGCGTCTCTTTGCGTCATTCTCAATATCTGATGCCTGAACGTTTCTCTCAGCTGCCAAGGTTTGAGTTTAAAGTCTTTCTTGCACTTTGGGCATGACATCCGGATTCATGGGGCTTTCGGCCTTGGGTGACTTAAGCACTCTGAGCTGTTCGTTTTGACCGCTCTACTTGGGCTTATACAACCATACCTTTGGTGGATCCAAGATCTTTCGTCGTTGGAGCTTCATTCGAAGAAAAGGTGGGGCAAATGACCCTAGTGGACTATGGTCTCTGGAGCATTAGATTTACAAATTTTTCAATTTGATATCTAAGCTCAGGGGCACATGGCCTAAGAAAACCAAGGATCTTTGGTGGTCTGAACCAAGAGTAACTGTGGGGCACCAAGCCCTTGGTGAACCATGGGTTCATATCTGTCAGACTAAGAAAGTATGGTTTATGTGAGATTAAGGTCCTGCCAATTTAACGCTTTATGAGTCGCAAGTTCATAAGCGTTTTACTTGGCAAGCCTTAATCTCAATTGGGATCTATGTTTTAATACATGAAATCGGTGGGCACACATGCCTCTGGGCACACTTGCCTGTTTGGACATTTAGTCCCTAGGTCGAAGCATTATTGACACTTGTGTTAGAGTTTTTGCTAGCTTTATTGTGACCAACCGGTTTTAAGATTTTCTATGAGTCGCGTACTTTAATGGACATGGGTGCACATTTCCATTAGTTTTGCTAACTCATAGTTTTGATGCATTGCATCTACCACCGCTAAGAGCCCGTCCGCATTCCGTCATGGCCTTTCAAGAAACGTTTTTAGGATCTCGTCCGCATTATATGAATTTTTTTTTTTGGCACAAGGCCTTGAAAGGCATAAAGCCTTTGTAGATTTTTAAGGAGTTTTTCAAAGATAATGTATATCTTTTTGTCCAAAGGAAATCACTTTTCTTTTCTTTCAAGAATGTATTTCAAGACCCGCAGTTTCTCGTCAAAAAATGATGGGAGCTTTTATTACATAATTGAATTCTAATAAAAGCGATGGCCATGGGAATGTCGTCCTTGGTCTGTTCATGAATGAGCACACTTGCTCTGTTTGAGAGGAACTCTCATAGGTATCCCTTTCCGAGCAACTTATTCACTTCGTACCTCAGGTGGAAGCAATCCTTCTTTAGGTGATCATGGTCTTTGTGAAAATCGCACCACCTAGATGTGTCTCTCTTGTGTTAGGTGGGGGGCGCATCTTTACTGGCCAGTTCAATTTTCCGGTCAAAAGTCTTAGCTCAATTACTATTTTGGTCGGGGATATCAACATAATTGACATGTCAGGCCAGGTCTTGGTACTCCTCGTGCTTCACCTTTGCTAAGGGCTTTGGCCATCCTCTAGAGCCACCCTTGACCTAGTTTTTGGGTCCAAACTTAGCGTAGATTTGTCATCCCTGGTTGACTTCGAGGGGCCATGCCCTTTGGGATGGTTTTTGTGCCCCTGTTGGGCCGATAGGCTGGGTCCTCCTCAAATTTTAATTGAGCCCAAGCCTTAGAGAGTACGTCCTCCATGGTGTGGCAGTGATATTTGGTGAGGTCTTTGTACATGTCACCGACGTTCAGTAGTCCATGTCTGAAGGTTGAAATTGTTGAGGAGGCGACGCAGTTAGGAACCAACACCATCTCCCGGTTAAACCGGTTGAGGTTCTCCCTCAAGCTCTCGTCTGGGCGTTGCTTGATCCGATAGAGATCATCATATTCACGTCTCAAAACTCATCTACTAGTGAATTGCTCGACGAAGGGATCCGTTAGCATGTTGAAGGAGCTAATTGAGCCGTTGGCCTTGGTTGAGTACCACAATAGCGTTAGGCTTGTGAGGGTTGCTCCAAATCCTTTGTACATATAGACTTACAAGTATTCATGGCTGATAATAGCGGTGATCATGCGTTGGAATCGGTAGTCCTATCATACAGAGTCATGACTGACCAAGCGAATCTTCTTGGGACTTCGTTGAGGATGATAGTGTCAAAGAAGGGTTTATCCACATAGGAGTTGGGAAATCACTTGATAATTGGTGGGGCTACTCCTAACAGACACTTTATCATATTCTCCATGGCTTCTAGCCTTCCCGTTAGCATGGCTTCTACACCAAGGGCCTCGTCAGCATTTCCCTTGTAGGGTTTGCTAGGACTGCTATGATGGTGTGAGCCTGGGGTCCGGGTCAGCCCTGAGCTTTGAGTCTGATGCGTCTGATTTTCCTTAATGACCTTCGCTGGTGTTTCGCCTAGTGTCTTCATTGATGACAATTTTCTTTTGAACCTACCACGCCTTTCGTCGTCTTTGCCATCACCGTCAGGTGTATCAACATATGTCTCCGCCGTCAAGGCTTTGAGAACCGTGTTCACGTCTTCTAACTCCTTTAGAAAAGCTTCATTTTCTCTTAGCTTAGCCGTGATCAGCTCGTACTCTTGAAGTTTAGCCGTTTAGTTATATCTCCTTGGTCTAGGCTACGGCCGGACTCTAAGGGAATAAAATTACCTCCAACAATTTCAATACACTAGAAACTAATAATTCAATTTTACCTATATCAAACAATTAGTGTAGAATATGACTGGAAAAATAGATGTGTGTTAGAAGAACATAAAAGGTTGATTTGGCTACAAATATAACCAAAATGTATTTAGCTTTTCGATTACTTGTCATGAAAGGACTCTAAAATTAAGTGTGCTTGTGCAATATAGTGCTTATGTTTTTTTATATGAGGCATTTGCCTCCAGCCCCCCCCCCCCCCCNACTTTCTAATGAATGAAAGACCTCTAAGTTTCAAAAATATAATTTTAGTATGATATTTTTATTTGGGTTTTTGTCTAAATGTTTAAGTTCATTGGCTAAATCATCGTAAATAAATTATTAATTTTTGTTCAAAATTTTGGTGATTCTTCGATGGAGAAGAACAAGAACAAGTTTGCTAAGGGTTTTTAGGGTTTGAGGAAAGACGAACGAAAGAGACTAAAGAGATATGTAAGGCAATTTATTTTATTGATGTTTAAGATAATCACTTACAATAGTGTTTCTTGTGTAAAGTTTTGGATCCCTGAATTAGGGTTCTTCCCTTCGTATTTATAGCATTCAAATAAGAGTATTTCCATATATTTTATGGATAACTTATATATTCGAGTCTATCTATACAATAAGGAATATTTCCCTAGATTCATTAAGGCATTTGTCATTTCTTAAGATTTAGATAGGCTAAAGGGAATATCCGCCCTACCTCGGCTATGACCTCAGCTTTTCACTGTGTCCCTAGCTATGGCCATGTTTTACACTTACAACTAGGGCGTTTGTTTATATCTCCTTGGTCTAGCTATGATCAGACTCTAAACGAATAAAATTACCCCCATCAGTTGCTTCCCTCTTCATTTTCCGCGTGTGGAATTTGAAGAGTAGATCCTTTCTTAAGAGATTTTGGTTCATACCGTAGTTTGGGATCGACTTTGTAAAAATAAGGAAATAGAGTGTAGCTTCAGCCATGGCTCTCGTTGGTCTTGCCAGTTCTTGCTTCTATGTCTTCGTCCTTGGTGAATCTCATTAGCGCTTAGCGGACCGCCTCTTCTAGTTGTACTCTTGTTCTTGAACTTTGCGGCGTAATATGGGTTTCTCTTTTCGTTTATGGCCCATTACCGCTAGGGTTTAATAGGCGGGAAAGCGAAGAGTCTAGGCCATCCTCCACCATCACTCTTGTCACATCACGTCTCTCTCTTTCTTCACCGCTCCTTCACGCTTCCGGCGATTCCCTTAGTCCGGTAAGTTCTCGTCTTCCGATTACTAATCCGTTTAGTGTAGAGTTGCCAATCACTGATTTAGGGACATCGCAACTTTCTTGAATGATAGTTATTTACAGAACAACGTCGTCTGGGGCTCCTCCGTCTTCTGCTCTGGCCAAAGCCCTTGCGACTAGGGCCAGACTTCGGAGTCTCACGTCTCCTGATGTTAACATCCCTCAATCTTCTAGCCCTGGTGCTCCGAGAGGGTCTGAGGCTCTTCTGCTCCCAACTACTAAAAGAGCTAGAGTTTACCCCATGGTTGGCTTGTCGGATGGAGATGCGCTTCGAGAGAATTTTTTTTATATGACTTCTCAGACATGATAGAGAAGCGATGCCGTTCTTCCTAAAACCTTTATGACGATCTCATCCAGGTTTGTCTTCCTTTTGTCCTTATTGTGGCCTTAGTAGTGTGGAACTCTCTTTATAATTGTATTTTTGTAGCTTGCGGTGGCCATCTTTGTTCACAAGGAGCAAAATGTTAAGGGTTTGTCTCAGGTTTCTGAGTCGAATCCCAAACTGAGAGCCTTGGAGCGGAAGTTGGCTGATGAGCGGAGAAAGGCGGCAAAGCCCTTATGAAGCTTCAGGACACTATGCTTAGGGCTCAGTATCTGGAAAAGCTCGTGGTTGCAAAGAAGAATGAGATCCCTGAGCTCCTCCAGCATATCTCGTTGCTAGAGCGGCAAGTTGACTCTTCTTATGGGAGTGTTGACGCCATCGCTCGTTGGGAGATGGACAGAGACCTTCTCCAAGGGCACCATTTGAAGTGGGACCTATAAAAGATCGAGGCTACCTACCAACGGGAGATTTCTCAATAGGCCAAGGAAGATGGAGTGGCTCCTCCGGACTACGTCGTGACCCTGCGAACCTTCCTTTCTGATAAGCCAATTGGAGCTGGCCCCACTGTAGAAGCCCTTGAGTCGAAGGTAAACTGTGGAGTGTGAAGGACTTTTTGCTATTGACTTTCTTTTTCCCCCTTTTTGAAGCCATGGTCTTATGTCTTATAACTCTATTTTCTTTTTGTGAATATGACTTGTCTGTTCTCTGCCCTTTTTAATGCAAAACTTCCTTTTTAGTTTGTTATTATGCAACAAAGACATCAAGACAATTATAAGCGTTAGTTAAAAAATTAGCTATTGTGAGCTCGGTGGACACAATGCCTTTGGGAACAAGGACTTTTTTGGACTCATGGTCGTTGGGCTTGAGTTCGTGATCAACAGTACTAGCCTTTGATGAGTGGTTTACTCGATGGGCGCTAGGTCATTGGGCACACCTACCTGTTTGGACATTTAGTCCTTGGGTCGAAGCCTTATTGACACTTTGTGTCCGAGTTTTTTCTAGCTTTATTTTCACCGACCGATTTTAAGTTTTTCTATGAGCCGCGTACTAGGATGGACAGGGGTGCACATATCCATTAGTTTTGCTAACTCATAGTTTTGATGCATTACATCTACCACCGTTTGGAGTCTGTTCGCATTTCGCCATGGCTTTTCAACCATGGGTTTTAGGATCCCACCCGCATTAGATGACCCATAGTTAGGAGCCTGTCCGCA
This sequence comes from Anastatica hierochuntica, assembly GCA_900406275.1. Classification (NCBI taxonomy): domain Eukaryota; kingdom Viridiplantae; phylum Streptophyta; class Magnoliopsida; order Brassicales; family Brassicaceae; genus Anastatica; species Anastatica hierochuntica. Next base: position 18,578 of record OVAN01003548.1, read on the forward strand.
TTCCGCCATGTTCTTTCAACCATGGTTCTTAGTAGCCCTGCGCATTATATGGATTTCGTCTTTTATTTTTTTGGGCACAAGGCCATGGTTGGCATAAACGCTTAGTCCATTCCTAAGGAGTTTTCCAAAGATTTTTTATATCTTTCTTCCTCCAAAGGAAATCGTTTTTTTCTTTCAAGAATGTATTTCAAGATCCACAATTTATTTTATCAAAGAATAGCGGAGTTTTTATTACATAATTGAATTCTAAAAAAACAATGGCCATCTCATGGCTGAGAAGATGTGCCAAGGCTTATGCAAGACACATCCCTCCCATGTGTTTGGAGGGCGTTCCAACTGTTTGGCTGCTCCCTCCCATGCCTATCTTACAGTCTGTAAGCTCTAAGATTTTGTACCTCTATGATCTTGTAAGGTCCTTCCAAGGTTAGGCCTAGATTTGCAGTGGCTTTGTCCTTGGTGTTGTTAAAAATGCTTCAAAGATCCAGTCTCCTTTCTATATACTTCGCGTTCTGACCATCCTGTTGTAGTTCCAACCTACTTCTTGTTGGTAACACCAATTGCATACCATCGCCGCATCCCTTTTTTCCTCGAATAAGCCTAGGTCTAACACCATCAAGTCATCATTAGCTTCTTCGTCGTGGCAGAGAGTTTTGGCCATTTTCACGCTTATCTCTACTGGAATGACTGCTTCTGTGCCATAGACCATGGAGTAGGGGGTTTCGCCAGTGGCAGACTTGGTGGTCGTTCTATATGCCCATAGTACGCCACGAAGCTCATCGACCCATAATCCTTTTTTCGCATTTACCTTTTTCTTCAACATGTTGATGATGGTTTCAAGATTTCTAATATTTAGGTATCATATGTATAAGGTACAAGTTATAAGACCTAAAATTAATGGTTTAAACGTCCATTGTTATGTCGTATTTTATAATAAAAAAATCATATATTTTACAATAAGTTTTTACTATATTAAAATCATTTTCCTTTTTTTATTTTTTTCATAACATTGCCATGAAATATTACGTGGAAATAATCGTGTCCATTTCATGAAAAATATAGACACGAATTAATCGTGTCTATTTCGTGGCAGCTAGCCACGAAAGATTACAAAAACGTGGCAAAAACGGGAAAAAATGTCACAATTTTTAGGGGTTGTTTGGACAATTCTCTGAGGGAGAGACAACAAAAACAAAGATGTAGAAAGATCTCTTTGTTGATGTATAAGATAATAGATTACAATGAGTGAATTATAAGTGAAGGTCTGTATATACTCGAATAAGGGCTCTTCCCTTTGTATCTAGAGTAATCAAATAAGAGTATTTCCATATTCCCTTATGGACAACTTTTAATTTCAAGTCCATCTTAACAAAAAAAACTATTTCCATTATTCGATAGGCGAATAATCTTTATCTTTAAGATTTTAATCTTTAAAGGCGAATATTCGCTTAGCCATGGCTTGTGGACATGCCATAGCTACGTCACTTTTGCTAAAGCCTTGATTTACGCGTCAATCTAAGGAGGTTTTTATGTGCCCTTGATCTTGCTAAGGCTAGGATCTAAGGGAATAAAATTACCCCAAATAATTGACCCCAACTCTTCATTTTCTACGTGTAGATTTTGAAGAGTCAATTCTTTCTTAGGAGATTCTAGACTTATACTTAGTGCAGGATTGACCTTGTAGGCTGAGTCAATTTTGCTAGAGCCATGGATGTCGTTGGCACTGTTGTCCTCCGATGCTTTGGATTCATCCTTGGTCATCTTCGTTAGTGTAGTCAGGCTATATCTGATGATAAAATTCTAGGTCGGGTCTTGCGGCGATATGAGGGTTATATATGATGATTCACGTACCCCACGTGGCAGGATTCTTAGGCGAGAAAGTAAAGAGCCTCTATCATTTTCAGCTTTTTTATTTGTGTCTCTTGAGTCATATCAAGACTTCTCTCCCTAGGAACCACCGTCATTCTTCACTTTTCTGGTAAGTTTTCACCTTTTTCTGATGAACTATGTCTCCTTTGAACATCCATACTGCTTGTTTCTTTTGTGGAATTGAAGGGATTGTTATGATTCCCCCTTAGGGTTTCGTCGTTTGCGAACAACTATAGATAATGATGCATGATCTAAACATTTTTCATTAGATTTGAAGATCTAAGACTTCCCCTTCCTCTTGCGTTTACAACCGCTTATCTTCCATATCAAGATAATTCCTTTTAACCTTTTGTCCTGCTTACAATATCTTATGGTAACAATAGAGTTTGAAAAGACATGGTCCCTTTTTTTAGAATGCCTCCCAATGTATCGGTGGATTTTGATCCGCCTTCAGTCCTCTAACAAGAGGACTTTGAAAAAAATGGGAACTTTTTTTGCTCTTCCGCCTAGTCTGCCCCTCTAGTGCCCAGAGCTTATTAGAGGGCTTCTGATTGCGGTCCTAGTTAGATAGCCATCTACAAAGTCCTCATCGAGGCGAATTTAGGAAATCACTCCCCTCTCTGATTTTTGGGGTGGCCATTAGGCTGGGGATATGCCCTAGCCAACTCTCTCTTTCTGGCTTTCACATCTTGACCGTTATTCAAGCTTTTTTAGACCTCAAATCCTTTATGGTGGGGGTTGATGAGGTTCTCTATTCTTATTATTTTTTCTTTTATGAGGATGAGCCTCTGCTATTTTTGGGGGTAATTTTATTCTCTTAGAGTCCAGCCATAGCCTAGACTAAGGATATATAGATAATCCCACTAGTTGTAGGTGCTAACCAAGGCAATAGGCGAGGACACCATCGCCAAGCCGAGGGCATAGCTGAGGTAGGGCAGATATCCCTTAAGTCGGTCTAAGATCTTAAGAGATAAGAACAAATGTCCTATTTGAATCTAGGGAAATATTCCGTTTGTATGATAAGCTCGAATATAGGAGTTATCCATAAGATAAATGGAAAACCCTAACTTGCAAGCTATAAATACATGGGGAAGAACCTTAATTCAGGGATCCGATCGGATCCGACCCCAAGACTTTGAAACATACACCTTTTTAATCGACCTCTTATTAAGAAACAATAAAGAAGAGTCTTTTACATAGTTTATCTTTTTTGCTGATCTTTCTTCTTCTGAAACCCTAAAAACTCACAGCTATTTGTTCTTGTTCTTCTCCATCGAAGAACACAAAAAACCTCCAAACAGTTTGGCGCTAAGAAGAGTGGGAGTTTCCAACATGAACAAAGCATGAAAGATGAGAAAATCTGGAAGTTGATCCGAACGATGAGGTAGCAGAAGCCTCAAATCCGTGTCCAAGGAAGTAGCTGCGAATCAAACCAAAGAAAGAGTACGCAAAACAATCGACGACGCGACGATCGCGGCGGAGCTCCAAGAACACGAGCAAATCGCGACAAAGCTGGAGGAGTATAAGCTGATCACGGTAAAACTAAAAGATAACAAAGCTCGTCTGAAGGAGATAGAAGATGAGAACGCGGTTCTCAAAGCCTTAACAACGGAAACAAATACTGACACGCTCGAAGACGATGGCAAAGACGACAAGAGGCATGCCAAATTCAAGAGAAAAGGCCCGTCGATGCAGACACTAGGCGAGGCTCCACCGAAGGTCATTAAGGAGGCTCGAACGCATCATACTCCAAGCTCAGGTCTAACTCGGACCCCTGTCTCCTACCACAAAAATAGCCCTAGCAAACCCGACGAGGGAAATGCTAATGAGGCTCTTGGTGTGGAAGTCATGCTAGCGGGGAGACTAGAAGCCATGGAGAACATGATAAAGCATCTGCCAGGAGTAGCTCTACCGATTATCAGGAGTGCCCCCAACTCCTACGCAGATACGCCCTTTATTGACGCGATTGCTTATGGCGAAGTACCCAAGAGGTTCTCTTGGCCAACCATGACTCTATAAGACGAGACTGCCGATCCTGACCCGCCCATCTCGCAGTATTGTAAACACATGCTCACTGCCCCCATCGGCTATGAGCACTTGGAGGTATGTATTTGCAAAGGATTTGCAGCAACCCTCATAGGCCCAACTCTGTTGTGGTACTCCAAACTTCCTAACTCCTTCGCCATGCTGATAGACCGCTTCGTCGAGAAGTTCACTTGTACGCGAGTCTTGAGGTGTGATTCCGATGATCTCTAGCTGATCCAGCAACCCCCTAGCGAGAGCTTGAGGGAGTACCTCCATCGATTCAATTGGGTGAAGGTGTTGGTCCCCAACTGCGTTGCATCCACGGCCATCTCAGCCTTTAGGCAAGGGCTGCATCACGATGGCGACCTGTACAAGGACCTTACTAAGTACCTCTGCCATAACATGGAGGACGAACTCTCCAAGACCTGGGCCTAAATTAAATGGGAAGAAGACCAAACTTATCAGGCCCAACAGGCGCAGAGAAATCATCCCAAAAGCCATGGTCACTCCAAGGCCTCTAGGGATGATATACCTAACGCTAGGTCTGGACCTAAAAACTCCGCCAAGGGTGGCCCCAAGGGATGGCCAAAGAAGAGCACGAGAAATACGTGCCCATGACTAGCCGGACATGTCCAGCATGGACATATCCCCGACTCAAATAGTGAATGAGTTGGGACGTATGTCTGGAAAGGTCAAATCGCCTGTAAAGATGCGCGCCCCACAGCAAAACAGAGAAATTTCTAAGTGGTGTGATTTTTACAACGACCACGATCACCTAATGGAGGATTGCTTCCAGATAAGGCTCGAAGTGAATAAGTTTCTCAGAAAGGGATACCTATGAGAGTTCCTCTCAGAAAGAGGAAGGGTGCTCATTCATGAACATACCAAGAATGACGTTCCCGTGGGGCCAAGGCCTAATTGTCCAAGGTACGGTTACCATGTCAACTTCGTTATTGGAGGATCGGAAGTAAGCGTGGTAAGGATCTCTTTTGTCAAGAGAAGCACTCGCGCTGCCAAGATCAACCATGGAATAAATGTCATGGCGTTTAGCAGAGAGCGCGAAGATAGACATAGCTTAATAAGCTTCATCACAAATACCAGCGGAGTGGTGATGACTCCGCACCATGATCCCTTGTAATATCATTGAAAGTATCGAACTGCCTCATGAAGCAAATCCTCGTCGACGTTGACAGCTCAACTAACATCATCTTCACCTACGTCTTTGAAGGCTTGGGACTAAACGAAGAAGAAATCATCAGAAAGTCCACTTTCCTAGTCGGATTCATTGGCAAAGTAAAGCAAAAAATGGGAGGAGTAATCCTACCGGTATACGTTGGAGGTGTCAACAACAGGACCAAGTTCCTCGGTGTACAACACAATAATGGGGGGCCCTGGATACATGATATGAAGGTTGTTCCATCAACTCTACACCAATCCTTCAAGTTCCAAACACCCAGGGGAATAAGGGAAATATGAGGAGATAAAGAACAGGCCCGCTCATGCTACCAGACGACCCTCAGAGCCATTGCTCCAAAACCCCGCTCGATGGCCACCGCCATGGAGATCTCTGCCGAGCAATGGCACGAAGAAAGCAACCCTCGCAGAATACTGTCGCATACCGGTCAGGGGTGCAAGGCCACAGACAAGGGACGAGCCTGACGAGAGCACGGGGGTATGAAATAACATAACAGCTAGAATGCCATCCACAACAGGAATATTTATTCTAGGCACGAAGGCCTTGGCTTAAGCCTTGGAATCCCTTCTTTTTTAGATGGCCATCATTTTTCTTAGAATTCAATTATGTAATAAAAGCTCTGCTATTCTTTGATGAAAGAAACTGTGGGTCTTGAAATACATTCTTGAAAGAAAAGAAAAACGATTTCCTTTGGAGAAAAAAATATAACATCTTTAAAAAACTCCTTAGGAATTTACCAAGGACGTGTGCTAAAAAAATCGATATAATGCAGACGAGATCCTAAAAACCATGGTCGAAGGGTCATGTCGGAATGCGGGCGGGCTCCTAACTATGGTCCATCGAACGGGGACCATATCCTAAAAACCATTGCCGAAAGATCATGGTGGAATGCATATGAGTTCCCAAAAACCATGTTTGCAAGGCTGTGGCGAAATGCAGACAAAATCCTAAGGATAGGAGATGCAATGCATCAAAACTATCACTTAGCAAAACTAATGGATATGTTCACCCCCGACATCCTAGTACGCGACTCATAAAAAAACTTAAAACCGGTCGGTCACAAAAAAGCATGAAAAACTAGGACACACGGTGGCTATAAGGCTTCGGCCAAGGGAGTAAATGTCCAAAGAGTTCTTGTGGCCAGATGCAGGTGTGCCTACCGATCTCATGTATTAAAACATGGATCCCAATCATAACTAAGGCATGTTAACTAAACGCTTATGAGGTCATGACTCATACAACATAAAGTTAGCAGGGGATTTTAGCTCGCAAAGGGCTTGAGGCCCCAACTCATGGTTAAGACCACCACGAATCCATGGTTCTCTAGGGCATGTGACCCCGAGCTTAGATATCAAATATAAAAATTTGTAAATCTAATGCCCAAGAGACCATGGTCCACCATGGCCATATGCCCCACCTTTTTCTTTGAATGCAGGTTCAACGACGAAAGATAGTGGACCTACTAAAGGTATGGATGTCTTGGCCCTAGTAGAGCGACCAGAACCAACAAATCAGAGCGCTCTAACCACCTAAGATTGAGAGCCCCACAAATCCAGATATCATGCCTAGAGAGAAAGAGAGCCCTAGAACTCTAAAGGAGAACACAAGGAGCTAACCTCTGCCATGGACCAGACAGGACAAGATATCTAAAAGACGAATCCAGAGTCCACAACCTATCCCTTCAGAAAGGAGTATGGAGATAATCTCGCGCAACCAGCTTAAACGCATTCATTGTGACGGCCTCTACTCCGATTCAGCTAGGCTATGATAATTATTCGGCGTCTCCTCGTTAGAGCATGTCTACCAAGATGATAGACTAAGAAGATGACCAAACAATAAAGAGGTCGAAGGAGTGAAAAGCTGCAAGAAGGAACCAAGCACGAGGTGGGATGAAAGCCTTAGAAAATTTTCAAGATTAAAGGTTTTGAAGCTCAAACTCACAAGAGTTTTGAGGCCAAACATTCTAAGGACAAGCTACAAGGCGCGAAAATCCGAAAGAAGTCAACACTCGTAAAGAGACCAATGCATGGTAAAATACGGTGCTAGGCAAATCCAATGCGTACAAGTCAAGATGACATTCGCTGATTCCAGTGGCCTTTAGTAAAGAGTCATCGAGGTTATCAGGACTTTTGCCACTTGAAGAAATAGCGAGAATGGTCATGGCTTCCACTGGGGGAAATGACTTACTCTCAAAAAGACGATTACTATGGACCCTTGAGATGAGAAATGGAAGGTCACAAAAAGGTATTCGTATCTTGCATTCAAAGACGACGACTACCTCAGAAACAATAATAGATTCTCATGGTCTAAAGTCAAGGCTGAGGCAAGGAATGGGTCAAAGGAGTGGAAGCCAAGTCAGATGTGATAAAAAGCCATGGCTAAAAGTTTTGATATTAGATAAACAAAAGGCAAAGGATCTCGTGGATTTTATTACATCATAAGAAGATTCTTTGCAAGGGAACGATGGCAAGCTAAATTCTACAATGCGTCTTACTAGAAGAATGAAAGCTATTACATTGGGTCTCCTCAGTACATCTATAATGACTAACCTATGGTGAGAAGCCATGCAATATTGGGGAACCCACATGACATGAAGCCAAAGGCCTGACAAGACTTTTGCTAAGGCCAAGGACGCCTCCCCTCATTGGACTCAGAGTGCCTATCAAAAAAGACGGATCCATACCATGGGGTCACGATAGATCTTCCCAAGATGGATACGATCATACCCGATTATAAGCACCAGAGACAAGGACCAGAGAGAGGCGCCTAAGGTGGAGACTCACCCATAACCTGGAGAAGACTAGAGTCCTACCATTGCCATGGTGGCAATAGACGGGTTCCATCATCTTCCGACCATGGTTAATGATGCTGACGCGGCTCACCTTCGGCTTGGAAAACCACCTTCACTCCGATAGCCCCCATAATAGTTAGCCTTGGCAACGTTAAAACCAAGGGAAGCACCAAGGGTGTCCAATGCGGGAGGAGGAGATCACCTAGGTGGAATTCCATTTTGATGGCCATGGCAGCAACCAAGACGATGATCCACCACCGCTGCCGAGCTCGATGGAAGATCTCGAAGGTTTTCTCTCTATCATCACATGTGATGCACACCTTCAGGCGAGATCTGAAGCACCGTTGAGAGATCGGCGTGAAGCGTTGGCTCTAGTTCCTTGTCTTGACGATGTCTCCACCCTTGGACCACTGAGGAAATTCAGAGGTGATCCTCGAAACTGGGGAAGCCAAAGAGTCTCCTGAGCGAGTCTGAAGTAGATCCTTTGACGATATTATTTCCGACCTGCATGCCAAAAGGAAGAAAGATCAGGCTACATGAATATAAATGGATGATGAGATGCTAAAAGCCATGCTTTAGCGATCTCTACAAGATTTTCAAAGAGATCAAAATGACTAAAGCACATCGATTCGCAAGAGGAGATCAGAGAAGAACCGTTACATTAGTACTGGAAGTTGAAGTGGCTGAGACGCGAATGACGAGAATTGTTAGAGATCTGTATAATCAAAGAAGAAGTGGTTAGAAAACTGCTCAAAGATCTACGCTAAAGATCATCGATGGTGAAATCCCTATGTAAAAATCAAAGATCTATTGCCATCGACTCAACACAATCGATACTAAGTTTAGAAGAAATCCATATCTACCGAAAATGTGCCAAAGACTTACTAGAAAAAGCAGCTGAAGTGGTGACCTCTCAGGAGAAAACCCTAATCTAACTTTGAGGAGGCAAGTGAAAAAGTTATATGACCAAGACTCATCACTTTCCTGCCTATAAAATCCTAGCGATAATGGGCCAAAGACAAAAGAGAAGCCCATATTACGCCATGAAGTTCAAGCCCAAGAGTTCATCAAAAAAGATGCGTCCCACCAAGCGCTAATGAGACTTACCAAGGATGAAGCCATTGCAGCGGGAACCATGGTGGTAGATTTTCTTATTTTTACTACTTTCACAAAGTCGATCCGAAAATAACGTATGAACCAAAGATCTTAAGACAGGATCTACTCTTCAAATTCCACACATGAAAAAAGAAGAGTGAGGGGCAACTGGTGGGGGTAATTTTATTCCATTAGAGTCCGGCTATAGCCTAGACAAAGGAGACATAGATAAATCCCCTAGTTGTAGGTGCTAACCAAGGCCATAACTAAGAAAACCATCACAAAGTGGAGGCCATAGTCGAGGTCGGGCGGATATCCCCTAATTCGGTTTAAGATCTTAAGAGATAAGGACAAATGCCTTATTTGAATATAGGGAAATATTCCTTTTCTATGATAAGCTCAAATATAGGATTTATCAATAAATAAATGGAAAACCCTAACTCGAAAGCTATAAATACAAGGGGAAGAACCCTAATACAGGGATCCGATCGGATCTGACCACAGAACTTTGAAACAAACACTCTTATAATCAACCTCTTATTAAGAAATAATAAAGAAGAATCTTTTACATACTTGATCTTTTTTGCTCATCTTTCTTCTTCTGAAACCATAAAAAACCATAACTATTTGTTCTTGTTCTTCTCCATCAAATAACGTCCAGAAACCCCCCCCCCCAAAACAACTATAACACCTCTGCCTTAGGCAACTTAGAGTGGCCCTAGTGTTGCGCGATTGTTTAAAGGAAACAAAAGGAAACGAAGCTTTAAATTTTATAAAAGCCCGTTTCCTAAAAATCACACAATCCGCAAGTGCACGAATATGTCATTGTAGTACTTTGGGGTCGAACAACAAGAAGCAAACCTAAGCTAGATAAGTTCAAACTTTAAGAATACACAAGCGTTCTTAAGCTAAGCGAATATAANGTAAGGACTTAAATAAATAAACGAATAAAGGCAATAAGATAAAGATGGATCTTGGGATAATGGTTACAAGTTAAGGTTTCAATCTAGAGGTGTGATGGAATTTGGATGAGGCTTTATTAAAGGACCTAGTTTTTTCCTAGACCAAGGGTCTCTTTATTGTCGATCAACCCACTCTCGTGACGGAGATCTATTCACCTATA
>OVAN01003549.1:0-28670 GCA_900406275.1 Anastatica hierochuntica
TATATATATATATCTTATTGTCTAGAATTTTTTGAGAGTTGATAACATAAATAAATATAGTTTGGTTTTCATTAGTTTAGTTGGGACGGGGGGAGATGAAATCGAATTACTGTAGAGACTCGGCGAAAATCTAATCCCCTGTGTTGTTCGGCGCCGCCGCCACCGGTGGTTCTCCTCGCCGGCGGTGGCTTTCTCTTTTATCCTCTTGCTTTTCCCGTTTTGCCTATCTCCTCTTTCTGTCTCTTTGGTACCATCTTCTTAGCTGATGTGAGAGTGCATGGTGGAAGCCTCTTTTCCGGCGTGATCTACAACGGAGACCATCATTTTCTGAGTAGCGGTGAGGTGATGATGGCGTAGAGGAGATGGGTCAGCTTTTGGCTCGGATCTGAGGTTGAGGTTCGTTTTCTCTTTGGATCCCTCTCAGGTCCGTCGTTTCGGTCCGGATTGGTTCGGCGGACGCGAACTATTTTCTGGTGGAATCGGCGAGTGGTGCAATGGAGAAAGTTGGAGCAGAGTGGTCGTCTATGGCCAAACTCTCCTTTATGTTGAATCTGTTATTGAACAATCCAAGAACCTAAGTTTGTCCTAGGAGTTTAGCTTCCATGGAGAATAGTTTGAGTTCTTTAGAGCTTAGATTGGTGGTAGTGCTCCTCCCTTTCTCTATTAGGAAGTTGTGATCTTGACTTGGTTTTTTCACGAGCCGTTTAAGGGATAAGCGGGTAGTGCGAGAGGTGTGCTCGACCTACTAGTTAGGAAATACGATTTCTCCGGTTTCTCAGTAAGGTCGTGTGTAGGGATCTTGCCTTTGGTCGGTGTTAGATTAAATTGGTTCAGTTAGAAGTGCTTTCTATCACCGCTTGGTGGGTTTCATCGGTTTCTTGTGGCTCCTTCAGAAGAAGAGCTTTATATTGAGTTTTTGGTTGAGTTTCCTCCTCCATCATTTTCAGTTTGTCTTCTCAGTTCCACTACTCCTCCAATTGGTCTCGCTTGTCTCTTAGTTCAGTTTTACGCTTTTAGTTCGGGGTTTTCATCTAATAGATTCTGTATCTGTTGTATCATCTTGTCTTTGTTATTTTTCTGTGGTTTGGCTCCGGGGGTTGTAACTTTAGAACCGCTTGCTTTTGACTCCGGAAAGGGTAATTCTTTGTCGGCTTTGACTTGTATCTTTGGTTCGTGTGGTTTGGTAATAAAAGTCATCTTTCAGGGAAAAAATAAATAAATAAATATAGTTTTCTGATAATAGTAATGGATATAGTTTTACAGCTTTTATTAGATTCAATTAAATAAATTATCTTACATAAAATTACGCACGAAATTAAACAAACTTGATTGAGTAATTATAAGCGTAGCTTTCAATGCAATATCTGGATATAGTATTAGCGAATGAGTTTTCATTCACGTTCCATGTTTTATGGTCCATGGAACAAGATGCGCCCAGAGCGGCTTCAACACATTACACACGTCCTTAAAACTCCAATTATTATATATCCACACTTCTTCTGTGTTTCTTCGTTTGCAATTCATTATCTATAATTAAATTGGCCGTGTTAAAAAAAAAAAATAAATTGGCTAAACGAGGCCTATGTAACTACTGCTAGTGTCTGCAGAATAGTAAATAATTCGACGTCGATCTGCCAAATCTCAACCAAAACAGCAAATTCATTGTAAGTTATAGAACTTATATAATGTGCGTATATAAGTTATAGATGATAAAGACAAATAATCATGAAAAGTATTGATGGATCTCAAATCCAACTCAAAAAGTAAAGTTACGGTTTTGTTGGATTGCAAGACAAGAAAAGTTCCCAAAGTTTTTGTATGCTCTTCTGTATAGTCTTCTTCTGCGAATCTTAACAGTGGCATTATTTTCTCCGGTAAATCTTTGTTCATCAATGCAGGTTGATCATGTATTAACTTTTTCCGATTCTCTTTAAATGTGTCTTGAATTATACTTAAGCTTAGGCAACTGGGTCTGCCTTCTAGTCGGATCCACGATCCATCCTTCATTTTAGATTCTTCTTCCTTCGTTTATTGGGCCCCCAAGACCCAATTTTCTTTACCCGGTTTTTTTCCAGACCAGATTCGAACCGGGGTTAGGTGGAGGTGGAAATCTCCTCCAAGAAGACACCCTCCCCCCAGCTTGTTTATTGTGAATCAATTAGAGGATCCGATTTTGAGATTGGATTCTCTAATTGACTCATTTGACGAGACTCCTTTTTGAATTTATCGGTTTCCTTAATTAACCACTTTCCCTTTGATTTGATTTGAAAAACAATTTGATTTGATATTCTCGGGTCCCATCGTTGGATATGTGTTCCACGTCACCATTGAAAGTCGTGTCATCTAATGATGGAGCTCTACGTCCCCCTCTCTCATTACAGTTTCTCCCACTTCTGCTAAACGGTTTATCTTCTTTAACACTTCCACTTCTCTGTTCATGCGATTATATTCCTTTGTTTTGTTTTTCTTTTGCTCTCTTCTTGCGATTTCTTCCACTGTTCATCACGGCTGCCTCCACTGAAACTAGGGTTTCGTCTTCTTCACAATGGACTCCGATTCTCTGATCACGCACAGCAGGAAACCCTTAAACCCAATTCCCCTCTCTGCAGTTAGGCCTGAGGATATCCCTGGGTCTTATGGAGAGAGACCTTTGCCCGATGACAATCCGGTTGAACTCCCCTTCTTTCGTGCAGACCATGATTTCTTCGGAGGTGGTGATGTGCTTGCTGTTGTTGAAGATGATCTTCCAGAAGCTGACCCCCCATGGGAGGGTACGAAAATTGTTCTTATTGTTCTAGTGGTTGTTGATCTTGCGACAACCTTCTTTGATGCCACTTCAGAGGTTAGTACGACGAAATCCCTTTAGGCATTAAGGGAAAACCTCGACATCCTTGACGAGGTTGTACTGCTGCTTCCCACTCCAACTAAAAGGCCCTGAACCCCTCCTTAAGAGTATTTCTGCCTGTACGAGTCTTTTCTTGTGAATTGTCGCCTATGGTTCCCAATCCCCCATCTCTTCATTACCTACTGCCCTCAACGTCGCATCGCTATCTCCCAACTGAATGTTAGCGGGATTAGGACAATCGTGGGGGTGCTTGTCCTTGCTGCGAAGATTAAGCTCAGACTGGGATTTCAATTTCTGGACCGTCTGACTTCCTTCAAGGCGAAACCTAACAAGCCTGCCCAGTACTATGTCTCTGGCAACGCCCAACTTGTTACACTCCCCAGCAGCAAGGTCAATGACTGGGAAACCGCATATTTCTACGTCCAGCTTACGTCAACTCTGTTCCTGAGTTCTTCATCAGGAATATGCGTAGGGATTGGAATATGTCGGCTTTCTTTCTACCTATTTCACGCTCTCCTCGAGGACCTCTGTATCCAGAGTGATCAGAATCAAAACGACCCACCTTCTCTTCACCAAATTTTCCATAGCGACTTTGCATCTTGGTAGTGTCTTTTTTGACGCGTCTCGGCATTTTTCCAAAGTTCTTAGCCAGCATACTCATGTTGTCTTCAAGTTTCTGAAATTGTTCATCTTTTTCTTCAGCAGAGAGTGCCACACCCTTGTGTGTGTTATTGAGATTTATTGCAGCTTCTATTTATTCAGCTTTGAGCATGCCAACAAGCTTCTCAAACTTTAATTCATCAGTGTTCTCCGTCATTTTTAAGACATCTCTATGCACTGCACACTTTGGAGGTAAACATCTCAGTAGTTTCTTTACAAGTTTCTTCTCCTTGTACTTTTTGCCTAGCACAAAAGCTTCATGTGCCATAGCACTCAATTTTGAACTGAAACTTTTGATGGACTCATCGTTCCCAATTTTGGGATTTTCAAACCGAGATGTCAATTGATCTAAACGAGTACATTTTACACTCATATCACCTTCAAAGGAGTTGAGAAAATATCCCAAGCTTCCTTTGCTGATTCACTCCCTTGAATTAGCTTAAACTGTTCCAAGTCGACAACACCAAATATAAAAGGCATAGCTTTTGAGTTGAACTTGGAAGCAATTTTTTCTGCATCAGTCCACTTGTCTTTGGGTTTAGGAATCTTCTTACCATCACTTGAGACGAAATGTGGTTCTTTCCATCCATCTTCAACCGAAGTCCATGCATAATTTTAACTTTCCATTGATCATAGTTGTTTTCATCCAGAACTATGGGTTTCTGAACCGCAATGAGCTCCTTACCAGTGTCCATGTCTTCTTCCTCCCAAGATCTCAACATGTATGTTGGTTGGAGGCTCTGATACCAATTGGAAGAACACTAGTAATCAAGATTGCAAATACCAAAACTCTCTTTAGATATCACTTAAACAAAATCCTTACAAAGATCTTTGTTTAATCAGTTTTACGTGACTTGCTACAACTCAGCAATCACCAATGACCAATACCTAAACCTACCCAACCTAACCGACTAAGCAACAGCAGTTGCTTGTATCACCCATAACCAATCTTTGAAGATTTCTCTCAGATCCTCAGCTCTCTCTTTTTTCTCGTTCAAAGCACACCTTTGCAAAACCACCGCCAAGTCTTCTTATAACGCCTCCCTTGTGATTCGCCCTAGAATCTTCTACGTGATCTCCAAGATTTCCTTTATTTTCTTGTTTCCATATTCTTCGCCAAGACTAGTCACGTCATCATCGAGTATGCCGACCAGAACTCCTGGTCAAACACATTACCTTTGTTGCATGTTGGATCATATCTCACAAAATACAGCTTGGATTTTATCAGTCAGAAAAATAGTATCTAAGCAAAATCCAATAGATTTATCTTTATGCAACACAATGCCGAAACCTAAGCATTTTTTAGTAACAATAATTACTAGAGTACATATATTTATCGTTTACTCTTGCTTATCTTAATTTATTACTTTATTTTATTCTCGATCTTGATCACATCTGATGAATATGAAAATAATATAAAACATTTTCTGATCCATTTTGATGTTTATCAAATCGGCTTCTCAAAACCAGCACTAAAGCATATCTCAATTTATGGATAATTGGGAAGCATCACGTAAAAACAGATTTTTCAATGAAGGCTTATAATGAAATCTAAGTTGCATTTGTATTTGTCCTCTGTAGTTTGTTTAGAAATTCAAAATGAAAATATTTTCTCTAGAAATAGCTAAGAAAGATTTCATAAACTCATACTGTCATTTTTTATCAAGCACATAGCCAATCTACAAGCTCTCTCATTGCAGGAGAACACACAAATATGATTGTGGCATGAAGAGAGCTAGGTCTCACATACCTTGTTCCTAGAAAATCAACGTCGAGAATACATCTCTACATAGAACAAAAGAGAAACTTGTTTTAAGGATCAAATGCATTTAAAGCATCATCGAGCAATCCAAAAGTCAATTATATACCTTTGTTGGATCTCTTACCATCTCTACGGATTTTTAGTCCTTTTTCGATATAAATTACCGTGAACAGGAGCAAACTAAAGTATATAATCTCAGCAGAATGACGATGAACGTCGTTTCTCTCCATAAACCTCAAGGATCGAGTTGTATATATGGCTCACTGAAATCCAAAAAATTGAAGGAAATTCTTTTGGAAGCATCCACCCATTGAGCTAAGTCGGGCTCTAACAATGTATTGAGAAATAATTCTACTAATGTGTAATCAATCACATAAGGAGAGAATTATCTCTTAATTATTCTCATAATTAATGGTGTAGCATACAACATCTATATTTGACAAAAGGAAGGAACCATTGGCAACCTTCTCTAATACCATAAGAAGAAGTATCACATGACTTGGTTAAGAGAAAGCAAGGAAGAGTGGTCACCATCTTAGCCTCATAGCCGTTGGAAAGAAGTCCAAGCAAGTCACTTTCTACATTATTTTCTTAAATTATGTTGTTTAAACTAAATTAGTATTTTATTTTCTTTTGTTGTTCTATTTAAGAAAATACAACTTGTAGCATTTTGAATATGGAATGAATACTACAATTCTTCCTTCTCTTATTCTCCTCTACGAAAATCTCTCTCTCTTTTCTTCATGTTCTTCATTCAATCTCTCATAATCTCCTTAATCTAACATGGTGTCAGAGAAAGATTCTCAAATTCTCTATTCTTTTTCTTGATTCTAAGTCTCTAATCTCTCTTTCTATTCTCTCATTCTCGGTCCTTCTTTAATCTCTACCAAACTCATCTTATTCTTAAAATCTCTCTTATTCTCTTACTCTCATACTCTTGAATCAAAATGGAAAGCAACAAGCTCGTGATTTCGGTGACCCTCAAGGGTCCAAACTACTTACTTTGGTCTAGGCTAACAAAAGCCGCATTAGGAGGAAGAGGTCTTTGGAGACATGTTGAAGAATATGAAGCTCCAAAGAGTACTACTCAAGATGAAAAAGGCAATGAACTTGCCATTGTGGACTCAGAAAAATGGAGTCAAGAAAATCAGTTGGTGTTATCATTTCTCCAAAGTTCGTTAGATACACTTATACTTGAAACTTACTCTTATTGTGAGAATGCAAAGGAGTTGTGGGATACACTCAAGAAAGTCTTTGGAAACCTCTCAAACACAAGTCGAATATTTGAAGTAAAGAGGGCTATTAACGAGTTAATCTAAGAGGGAATGTCTTTCAACCAACACTTTGGCAAGTTTAGATCACTTTGGGCGGAACTAAAAATGCTAAGACCAAGTACCATTGATCCCAACATTCTTAATGAAAGAAGAGAGCAAGACAAAGTATTTGGTCTTCCACCTTGAGCCCTGTCTACAATGATGTGATTAAACACATTCTTAGAGCGAACACACTTTCTAGCCTTGAAAATGTGTGCGCTCAAATTCAAAAAGAAGAAGGGTCTCTCGGCCTCTTTGGAGGAAAAGGAGAACTGGTACAACTAGCTAACAAAGGGCACTATCAACAAGGTGGAGGCCACGGATTCAAACAAGGGAATGGTCAAGGGTACAAACGGTATGAGCATTACAAAAAGGATGGCCACACCAAGGAGACATGTTGGATTTTACATCCTCACCTTCGACCACCAAAACAAATCGGTTTTAAACATCAAAGAGCACACTACTCATCTAAAGCTCAAGGAGAACCAGCGGGAAGCTCTTCCTCACAAGCCAAGGAGGAGGAATTCAAAGCCATGGATGCCTCCATGATGAATTCCCAAGCCGAAATGGTGAAAAAATCGGACCTAGATGCACTTATCAAAGCACTAAAGGAAAATTCTGGTAATTCTGGTAGTTCTTTCCTTGCTTCTAATATTACTAAATCGTTAGTGGTTGACTCTGGGGCCTCTCATCACATGATTAGTGACTCTAGTCTAATGAAAGATATAAAACCAGCCTTAGGAAGGGTTATTGTAGCAAATGGTTATGGGGTTCTAATTAAGGGTGAAGGTATTCTTAAATTATTTGATAAAGAATCAAAGGCTTTATACTTACTGAATTTTACCTCAAATTTGCTATCGGTTAAAAGGACTACTAATGACTTGAATTGAAATGTTGTATTTGGTCCTAATGAGATTTATTTTCAGGATATTAAATCAAGTAAGGTATTTGGCAAAGGAGTAACCAAGGATGGCTCGTACATGCTTAAAGATACCAAGCCACTACCCGAATCATTTCATATTTTTAAGTCTTTCTCGGCCTCTAGTAATGAGTTTTTGTGGCATGATAGATTAGGACATCCTCATTCTCGTGCCTTAGGATTAATTATACCTAGTATTTCGGTTCAAAATCATGATTGTGAAGCTTGCATTCTCGGTAAACATTGTAGAACCGTATTTTCTAAATCGTTCACAATCTATGATAATTGCTTTGATCTCATTCACTCGGATGTATGGACTGCGCCATGTTTATCTAGGGAGAATCATAAGTATTTGTTACTTTCATTGATGAAAAATCTAAGTATACATGGATTACATTGTTACAATGTAAGGATAAGGTGTTAGAAGCATTTATAAATTTTCAAAATTATGTGACTAACCAATTCAATGCCAAGATTAAAATTCTTAGGTTTGAAAATGGTGGGGAACATACAAGCACAAACTTCANACATGGTATTCTTCATCAAACAAGTTGTATACACTCCACAACAAAATGGGGTGGCCGAAAGGAAGAATAGGCACTTGATGGAGGTAGCTCGGGCCATGATGTTCCACACAAGTATGCCTAAAAGGTTTTGGGGAGATGCGGTTGTAACGGCATGCTACCTTATTAACCGAATTCTGACCAAGATCTTATAAGACATCTCGCCATTTAAGGTATTAAACAAAACTAAACCTTCCATTACTCATTTATGTGTTTTTGGGTGTGTTTGTTTTGTATTAGTATCCAGAGAACTAAGGAATAAGCTTGAGGAAAAGAGTAACAAAGCCATTTTCATTGGATATTCAACTACACAAAAAGGATATAAATGTTATGACCCGGAGACACGAAGGGTATTGGTCTCACGAGATGTACAATTTATGGAGTTCAAGAGCTATTACGATGAGAAAGATTGGGAAAGCTTGAAGGATTTGTCAAGTACTCCTTCGGACCGAGCCAACAATCTCAAGAAAATATTGGAGACACTTGGTATAAGCAACCTTGAGATTCCAAGAAGAGCCAATAGTACAAGCAGAACTAGTGGTACTAGTGGTACCGACATTAGTGGTACAAGAAGAACTAGTGGTACCATTGGTACCGACGCCAGTGGTACAAGAAGAACCAGTGGTACCATTGGTACCGAAATCCAAAAGGAGAGTATTCCTCTTGATCATGAAGGGGGTAATGATGATGATCAAGAAGAAAAAGAGTCATCAAGACATGATCAAGAAGAAACTCAAGACCAAGAGGAAGAAGGACATGAATCTGAGATAAATGAAAGTGAAGAAGAGGAAGAACAAAGGGAGTCGGAGATCAACCAACAAGAGGAGGTTCAAGCTCTAAGAAGAAGCACAAGGATAAGGAATGACTCATCTAATTGGAAGAAAGATTATGTTTACTACAACTGTGAAGTCGTAGCACATCTAATTCAAGCCACGTGCTCCTTAGCCGTATACCCTCAAGAACACCAAGTCTTCATGGTTAACTTAGACGAGGAGTATATACCAAGGACACATGAAGAAGCTAAGGAACATAAAGTATGGAGAGAGGCCGTGGGAAATGAGCATAAGGCTATGGAGAAAATGATAAATGGTTTGAATCCAAATTGCCTAAAGGGAAGAAAGTGGTGTCAAGTAAATGGGTCTTCACAATTAAATACAAGAGTGATGGAACAATAGAAAGATACAAAGCAAGACTAGTGGCAAGAGGCTTCACTCAAGTGTATGGAGAAGATTACGTTGATACCTTTGCTCCGGTTGCAAAACTTCATACAATTCGGATCTTACTCTCCTTAGCCACGAATCTTGAATGGGATCTATGGAAAATGGACGTGAAGAACGCTTTTCTACAAGGAGAACTAGAAGATGAGGTCTATATGTATCCTCCTTCGGGTTTAGAGTCTATTGTTAAACTGGGAAGCGTTCTAAGGCTAAAGAAGGCGATATGTGGATTGAAACAATCACCAAGGGCATGGTACCATAAGTTGAGTACTACGCTCAATGGAAGAGGATTTAGAAGATCAGAAGCGGATCACACTTTGATCACTCTACCAAGCGCAAATGGGATAGTAGTAGTACTTGTATATGTGGATGATATCATCATCACGGGGAGTGACAAAGAAGGTGTTGAATCTACGAAGGTATATCTCAAAACCATCTTTGATATTAAAGATTTGGGTGAACTAAAGTACTTCCTAAGAATAGAGATATGCCGATCTAAAGAAGGGCTATTTCTATCGTGAAGGAAGTACACACTTGATATGATAAATGAGATAAGTAAGCTTGAAGGAAGGATGGCAAAGACACCTCTTGAAGATGGATATAAGGTTATGTGTGAGGGAGAGGTTAATGATAAGCCATTCGAAGATGCAAAGTTATATAGAAGACTGGTTGGAAAGCTCATCTACCTTACCATCACAAGGCCGAATATATGTTTTGCGGTAAATCAAGTAAGCCAACATATGCAAACCCCAAAGGAGTATCATTGGAAGATGGTTGAAAGGATACTTAGCTATCTAAGTGGAGCGTCGAATCGAGGAATTTGGATGGGATGCAACAAGAATACGGAAATTGTAGGATATTGTGATGCGGATTGGGCTGGAGATAGAGTGGATAGAAGATCAACCACCGGCTATTGTACCTTCATTGGAGGAAATTTGGTCACATGGAAAAGCAAGAAGCAATAGGTGGTATCGTATTCAAGTGTTGAAGCCAAGTATAGGGCAATGAGAAAGCTTACTAATGAGTTATTGTGGATAAAAAATCTCCTCAAGGACTTAGGAATTGAATCATCATCTCCAATCACAATGCATTGTGATAATCAAGCCGCCATCCATATTGCTTCTAATTCGGTGTTTCACGAAAGAACAAAGCACATTGAAGTTGATTGTCACAAAGTTAGACATATGGTTGAGCAATAGGTAGTGTTGTCGTGCTACACAAAGAGTGAGGACCAATTGGTCGACATCTTCACCAAGGCAACGAGCAAGAAGGTTTGTGAGTCCATATTCCCGAGACTTGGACTTACAAACATTCGAATATGAGAGATCCCTAACCACGAAAACTTGTACTCTTTTTCCTAAGTGTGGTTTTATCCCATGAGGTTTTCCCACTTAGGTTTTAATGAGGCAAGGGTTCATGGTCCAATCTTAGCTATAGTCTCATCCTATAGTTAAGCTTGAGGGGGAGTATTGAGAAATAATTCTAATTATGTGTAATCAATCACATAAGGAGAGAATTATCTCTTAATCATTCTCATAATTAATGGTGTAGCATACAACATCTATATTTGGCAAAAGGAAGGAACCATTGGCAACCTTCTCTAATACCATAAGAAGAAGTATCACATGACTTGATTAAGAGAAAGCAAGGAAGTGGTCACCATCTTAGCCTCATAGCCGTTGGAAAGAAGTCAAAACAAGTCACTTTCTATATTAATTTCTTGTACTATGTTGTTTAAACTAAATTAGTATTTTATTTTCTTTTGTTATTCTATTTAAGAACATACAACTTGTAGCATTTTGAATATGGAATGAATACTACAATTCTTCCTTCTCTTATTCTCCTCTACGAAAATCTCTCTCTCTCTTTTCTTCATGTTCTTCATTCAATCTCTCATAATCTCCTTAATCTAACACAATGGAGTGGATAGCCAAAGAGGTTAAACATGAGAGATTTTATGCATCCAAAAAGAACAACAACACATGAACAGTGAGCACTGGATACATAAATATGAGATGAAAAACTGTTGAAATTCTTGGTTAACTCTCAAGGTTAGTTCCTTTTTCACTTTGTTTCTTTTTTCTTGTCTCACTCTCTGTTTGTTTCTTTGCTTCTCACTAACACTCTTTTGTTTCTCTTCTTGTTCTCTCTTTCTTATGTTTGTCTGCTTTACTCTCTGAAACTCGCAAATATGATTTGCTTAGAACTCCTCTTCATTTCACTCTTCCATACATATTATAACAACACACACCATTGATGCTTATGACGAACCCATTTAGCTCATCTCTTCCTCTGTTGGTACGAAAACATAGTTTGAGATTTCAGTCAATTAGAAAAAAGTGAAACTTTCACAACAAACCTGAATATACCGTCGCCTACCATCCCCTTCTCAACGAAAGAAGAGCTTTGCTATCAAACTTACGTAAAGAATTAGGCTACACAATGTGTCAAATAAAATCAAAACCGGGACGTGAATTGCAAAAACCTTTTTTAAGTTTCCAATCGTCTCAAGATTCGGAGGTTCGATTAACTTAAATAAAAGAATGCTTTTCTTCCAACAATCGAGAAGCTTTATTTGACTCATAAATCATTTAGAGAAAGGAGTTGTCCCTATTAAAACCTTAGGAAGAAGAATTAAATGAGATTTAAGAGTCAAAAAGTAATTGAAGACTAACAAAAATTGAGAGAATATGAAAGAACCGAATATGAATGGAGGGACGAAATTAATGCATGACGTAGTGAAAAAGGAAAAATGCCACGTGTCGCATTCGTAGGTGTCATTATGGAATTTTTATGGAGAGATGGCACTCTATTATAGTATAGATTATGTATGAAAACTATCAATTATTTTTGCCCGGTGAACGTGTAACTTTACGGAGAAAAATCCAAAAACTTTGACACAAAGTCGAGTTTAGTCGTGAAAGTGGAGACAAAGAGATATATTCAAAACTAAAAACATAAAGACAACTTTCTTTCTTTGAGTCTCTTTTTATATCATATTTAGAATTAACAAATTAAATAAATTAGAGAAAAAATAAATTAAAAGCAGATTACATATGGGTACGCTTATATTACTAAAAAACGTTTATGAGACGTCTCCAGCCTCTGACCAATCCGTCCTCATTGAGTCCTTGTCGTCCATGTCATACTCGAGACACGATGGGACGTTTCCCAATGGTACCCGAGGCATACATGTCCCCTCGTCGAACCCAGGGCGTGAGACAACACCAGTTTAAGGTCCATATGCTTTCTAGCTCGTCATTTTCCGCCTCTATTTCTCCGATCATTTCTTGGCTACGGTCTAGGAAGAGCTACACCGTGTCCCTATGCCCCATTATGTGTTGTTGGATGGCTTTATCCGGAAAATAGTTGTGTGTTCCAACTTGTAGTACTTGTCTTCATATTATAACAGAGCTCCAGAAAGAAGTACATGTCGACAAATATCAGTCACTTAAACTCGATTCTGATAATCATTTTTTCTCGGGGATGCGCTGGGATGTCGAATGATTTGTCCCTCGTTGTGTCGAGTGCTAGAAGAATAAAGGACAAGCTTCTAATAAGGGATTTTACGTGTCATTTCCGGTTCTAATGCATCCATGGACTGATATTAGCATGGATTTTGTTTTTTGCCTTCCTCGTACGCAAAGAGGTTTTGACTCTATTTTTTTATCGTAGATCGTTTCTCCAAAAAGGCACACTTTTGAAAAGAAACTATAGACGCGGTCCATGTAGCTCATTTTTTCAACGAGGATTATCATTTGCATGAGCTAACATAATCCATCGTCTCAGACCACGACTTTAGGTTTCTAAGTTATTTATGGCATTTTTGTGAAAGTTGTTGGGTACGAGTTTAGATATGAGCTCTGCTTTTCATTCACAAATGGTTAGTCAAACTGAGGTGACCAATAAATCATTAGAAAATCTACATTGCAGCCTCGTCGGTGACAATACTCGAAAATGGAATGTCATGCTAAGCTTGATTGAATTTTCTCATAACCATGCATTGATCGCAGTACGGACTAGAACCTTTTTCACGTGGTATACCGTTTCCTGCCTTGCGGTCCTCTAGTCTCACGACAACCCCCAATCTTTCTCGGTTTCATGGAACTGCATTAGATTTTGTTGAAGAGTTGAGTCGGAACAATTTGCTGCTTACTTGTTAAGAAACTGTCACTTTATTGATTACCAAAGTTGTTACAAGAGTCAGAGGTATAGCTCTGTAACTCCGTCTCTCTCTCTCTCCCAACATAACAGAAGAAAATAGCATAAGAAGCTAAAAGAGTATAGTGAGTCTTGTTTATATATCATAAGCTCACTCACAAATATACTCAACTACTAAAGAATAATACCTTCCAGCTCCACTTCAACTTCATGACCTCATTACCTTTGAGCTTCATCCTTCTCTTTTTCAATAGTCTTCTTCTTCCTTTTCAAATAATATGATCTTCTTGGCATATCAATACCCCCATGGCGAAGACGAAGCTTGTCCTCAAGCGGAAAATTAGGAAATTGATGGCTCAAGTCACTCGCTTTCAACCAACTATTCTCATGAGCTGGCAAATATTTCCAAGAAACCAGAACGACCAAATGCCCCAAATCATCATATTTACTATCCAAGATTTCATTTGGCTGAATGACCAACTCATCATCTATAGACAGGGATTTGGGTAAGGGAGTGACCTGTTGATCGGTACCAATTACTGGTTTCAATTGGGATATGTGAAAGATAGGATGAATCCTTGACCCATCAGATAAACGCAAGCGATAAGCAACAGGTCCGATTCTTTATAATACCTCAAAGGGACCATAGTAACGTGCTGCTAGTTTTTGGCACAATCTCTTACTCATAGATTGTTGTCGATAAGGTCACAACTTCAAATACACCAAAGACCCAACAGCAAACTCCAAATCTCGATGATGCTTATCCGCATTGTTTTTCATTAATTGTTGTGTCCGTATCAAACAATTCTTAATCCGTTTCAGAAAAAGATCCCTCCTTCAACATGGACTCCAACTCAAAATTTGTCATAGAACCTTCTTCATATCGTAACAAAGTAGGAGGGTCCCGACCATACACAATCTTGAAAGGAGTTGCTTGTGTGGATGTGTGAAAGCTTGTGTTATACCACAATTCAGCCCACGCTAAATATCTTGCCCATTTTTTTGGATGTCCCGAAGCAAAACATCTCAGGTACATTTTCAACTAACGGTTAACCACTTCGGTTTGACCATCCGATTGCGGATGATAAGCTGTTGTTAGCTTCACTTCAGTCTCAGCCAACCGACAACATTCTTTCCAAAAAGTACTTGTGAAAATCTTATCTCGATCAGAAATGATGGATCGAGGAAACCCGTGCAGCTTTACTACTTCCTCGATGAACTTAGAAACCACATCTGTCATAGTAAAAGGATGCCTCAATCCAATAAAATGTGCATGTTTGCTTAGTCTATCCGCAACCACCATAATGACATTAATCCCTTGAGAAAGAGGAAGTCCCTCAATGAAATCCATAGTCAAATCCTCCTAAATATGTTTCGGTATCTTAATAGGTTGCAACAAACCCGCTGGTTTCAATGTTGAATACTTGTGTTTTTGACACACCGAACATTCAGCCACATACTTTTGTACAGCATCTCGCATTCTGTCCTAATAGAACATCGTATGGATCCTCTTCAAAGTCTTTAAAACTCCTGAATGACCCCCCATTAAATTGTCATGATATTCCTTCAAAATTAGTGGAATCTGCTTTGAATTGGAAGGTATCACCAGTCTTTGTTTTTAATACAACCTACCATTAGCCACTGAATATCCGCTTTTGACAACACCCCCTTCTACTACCTTGGTCAATACTTCTTGAATAGATGGATCTGGATTAATTTCCTGATACAAATCTTGTAATTGTAATGCCGTCGGCAATGCCATAGCCAAAAGAAATGCTGAAGCAGAACTTGTATTATGGCTAGTGATTCGTGATAACCCATCTGCAACAAAATTCTCAGACCTCACTTTGTATTCTATATCAAACTCATATCCAAGAATTCTCGTTAACCATCTTTGATAGTCAAGAGTGACTTCTCTTTATTCCAAAAAGTATTTTAAACTTTTCTGGTCTGTTCTGACAACAAACCTTCTACCTAAAAGATAGTGTCTCCACTTCTGAATGGCCATGACAATAGCCATCAACTCTCTTTCGCAGATCGGCTTGAGTTGTTCCTTCTCTGAAAGGTTGTAGCTAAAGTAAGCTATTAGATGCTTTCGTTGCATTAAAATTGCTCCCAAAGCAAACCTAGAAGCATCTGATTCAACAATAAAAACCTCACTGAAATCAGGTAATGCAAGAACCGGAGCAGATATCATTTCTCTCTTCAAATTTTCGAATGCCTCTTGAGCATGAAGTGACCATAGAAACCCATCAACTTTTAATAATGACGTAAGTGGTCTTGCTATAGAACCATAATGTTGTACAAACCTCTGATAGTATCCCGTTGATCCTAGAAAACCCGTCAGCTCTTTAACTAATTTTGGAATAAGCCAATTTTTAACAGCTACAATCTTGTTTGGATCCACCGAAACCCCCTCTTGAGAGATTATATGACCCAAATAATCGACTTGTGTCTGACCAAATGACCAAATAATCTGAAGATCGCGTGGTCGATCCACACTCACCGCACCAATTTATTAAGAAACTGTCACTTTATTGATTATCAAAGTTGTCACAAGAGTCAGAGGTATAGCTCTGTAACTTCGTCTCTCTCTCTCTCTCAACATAACAGAAGAAAATAGCATAAGAAGCTAAAAGAGTATAGTGAGTCTTATTTATATATCATAAGTTCATTCACAAATCTAATCAACTATTAAAGAATAATACCTTCCAACTCCACTTCAACTTCACGACCTCATTACCTTTGAGCTTCATCCTTCTCTTCTTCAATAGTCTTCTTGTTCCTTTTCAAATAATATGGTCTTCTTGGCATATCAATACTTCAAATGCGTATAAAGCTAATGTCCATAAGCAACGTCGAGACATTTAAGTTTGAATTTGGTGATCTTGTTTGGGTTATGTTAACCAAAGACAGGTTTGCGGTGGGTGATTACAACAAACTCAAGCCAAAAGAAGATGGGACCTCTCAAGATCATTAAAAAAATTAATGCCAATGTTATCGGTTGCATCTTTCAGATGGTGTTCGTAGATTTGACGTTTTCAGACCGGAGGACATGATGCAGCATAAGTTCTTCTAAATATAATTAGATTTGACTTTATATATTATTAATTTTTCTTTGTTTTGCATTCTCCTTATTAGTTTAGGATTCCTACGGGCTAATTGGTAAGGATTGTAACTGTAGATTTTTACTGTAGACTTTTAAAACTTTTGGCTGTAAAAACTTTTGGTTGTGGGAAATGTGATTGTTACTTTTAATACTAATAAAAGTATGATTCTTAATAGAGGTTTTAAAAATGTGATTGTGAACTTAAATATTTATTTTTATCAAAATACAATTTATGTAAGATTTAAATATTGAAAATGTTTTTTCATGAATGTGAACATAGCAAATTTAAATTCAGATAGCTATATAACTATTTTATTTTCTATTTCCATGACATATGAAAATATATTTTAGAATATTAAAATTTTATTAGTGATATGAAATGGAAAAGATTATGTTATTTGGATAGAAAAAAATATATATTATGTTTAAAGAGTAAATGTGTTGAAAATATATTGAAAACAATACATTTAAAAGAAATAATCTACTAAAATAATATATTTTTGTATATTAAAATCATAAATTTATATTTGTAAGTTTAACAATTTACACAATAGTTGTATTTATAATGTTTTGAGGAAATTCTAAAAGAATTATTTTCATATTTTGTAGAATTTTAAATTTGAAAGTATATAGATTACACAATATAACTATAGTATTGGAGTATAAACTTATAATATATTCAAAATTTTTATGATATAACAAAATGGATTTCATTAGATAGAAAAAAAATATAAATTTTGACTCCATTGAAATATTTTTAAAAAAAAATATATGTAAATTAATAAAGATTTTATAGTAAATATGGGATAAGAAAAAATGATGAGAGAGAAAATATTGTTTAAAAAGTCTGGGATACAAGACTTTGAAAAAAAACAGTTGTTGTTAGAAATAAGATTTTTACTACTGTACAAATTTTTGTGACCAAAAAAAAAACTGTACAAATTTTAAAGCTTTAAAAATATGATTGGTTCAAAATATATTGTAAAGACTGTGAAACTCAATAAAGTCTTCACAGCCCAAAATCCAATCACCCTCCTAATGTCTTAAAACATCCTGTGTTAGAGCTTTTTAAGCAGAGGTTTCAACAGACTTTGTAAATCAGCTTTGTAAATCAGCGCATCTCTTACAATAATTGAATTTTCTTGGTGTTTACAAACTTCCACAACTTCTAGGGCATTCTTTCAAGAAATTAACGGCCTTTATAAAACCTTAACTAATGGGTAATTTAAGATTCAACATTAGCTTCGCATTATTACTCTTCCGCTTCATAAAAATATGCAATATTTGATATTAAATTTATGTAACTCACTTCCACGATCATTTAGATTTAGCTACCAAACTAGTCAGAGATCATTAATCAGATGCGATGAAACACAGAGATGACTATGTGAACTTTATACCAAGAACCTTGTTCCATTTTGACATTGTCGTGCTTAAGTCCATAGAAGCGTAACAGGAAAAAAAATTCTTAAAAGCCAATTTTAAACTCAAAAGAGGGACGTGGAGATTTGAGACAACAGTTTGCTTTGGAGTGATGAAGATGGATTCACAACCAAAATTTTGCTTTTCTAGAAGAAATTATGTTCTTTCATTTGTGAGAAGACATGACAGAACTTCTCTACATCCAAAAAGATATTGGATAAGATTTAAAAAAAAATATCAAAACAGTTGTGCACTGATAGTTGGCAAATGAAATGACTAAGCGGAGGATGGTAGATTGCATTTGTTGTTTAAGGCCCATAAAAACCCCACGAAGAGTTTTCAAATCAGCACTAGCGTCTTTTGATCGTTCGTATGAGAGTCCCACATCGGAAAAGTGGGAGTAACTAGCACCCGAAGTCGGGATATAAATATTGTGTCGTTGTCTTCGTTTCAAATCACGCAGCCATGTGGTGAGACTGAGCACAAAGCGAACTATTCTTTCGCCTTTTACTAAAGAATACCGTGTGCTCTCCATACTTAAATGACTTTACTATGGTGAGATCCAACATTTATAGTTAAAATTTGTTTTTGAAGTTATTTTTGATGATTTTTTAATAGACTAGTATTAGTTTTGTGAACTGAAAAGATGAAATTAACTGTTTTTTAAAAAAAAAAAAGATAATTAGTTGTATTTTTTAGATTTAAAGCTTAAAATGGTAAACTTTTATGTAGAAGAATCAGACTTGATTCTCTTGTTCTTGTGTGTTTATCGATCTGTCTCTAACTCTCTCTCTCATGTTCTTAGGTACTATGATTTGCAATTCACAAACTTTGAATCAAAGAGAAGAAGAAAAAGAAGAAAGAAAAACACAAAATATAGAGTTCCCCAAACTTGAGTACATCTCTCTTCAAGATCTTGTGCCTGGAAATTCACTATTGGCTTGATGATATTACAGAAGCTTTTCTCCATATACAACAATGGCGATAACAAACTTTTTCAGAGAAGAAGATGATCACAAAGAAAAGTTTGTTATGATGTATATTTACTCTGCTTTCTCCTTCTCGTTTTTATTAGTCTCGTTTGTTATTTTAACCTCTTGATGGACCTTAACCAACTACTGAGGCCCATTAGCATCACTCAAGCGTTCTGCAACACAACCTTCTTTTGGGCCAAAAAGCCCATCAACACTTAGAATCTTTCTAACAAAACTCCAGCTGATTCTAATGTTGCAATAACCTAATTTCCCAAATCGTGAGTTCCGATAGCCGCAACAAGATCTTCACAGACCCTGGAACCACCGAATCCACACCACCGAAAACGGTCTCTTCTCTGCTTCCTTCCTAACCTCCGGTGAACCTTCTGGCCATACCCTGAAGCAAAATCCTTTCCCCTCTTGTCAACCTTCATCACTTCCACACCGAAAGCTATTCACACCGGAAAGCTTTCTAAAACCGTTGAATCCTCATCTTCGGAGTCGAATCCTCACCTTCGGCGAATCTCTTCTTCCTTGTTGGCCTCCGGCGAACCTTCGACCACACCCTGACGCAGAATCACACTACCCTTGTCGCCGGTCTCCACCTTTAAGTTTTGGCAACATAGCTCCGGAGAGCTCAAGCTTCAACAATCCTATGCTTCGACAAGCAATTACCAAACTTCTCTCCTGGTAAGCACTTGGTAAGCATATCCGCAGGATTGATTGATGTGTGAATCTTCTTAACATTTATCATTCCTTGAGCAATCTCATCTCTAATGAAATTGTATTTAACAGCAATATGCTTAGTCTTCCCATGGTACATGTAGTTTTTCGCTAAGCAAATCGCTCCATGTGAATCACAATTTAACTCAACTGCCTCTTGTTTAAATCCCATTTCTTCACATATCCCCTTTAACCAGATCGCCTCTTTTGCAGCTTCCGACAAGGCCATGTATTTCGCCTCCGTCGTAGACAGAGCCATGACTTTTTGTAGAACGAACCTCCAGCTTAATGTGTTTCCTCCGACAGTGAAGACGTAGCCCGTAATTGATATGCGTTTGTCCAGATCAGATGCGAAATCAGAGTCACAAAACCCTCTTACTTTGAAGTTTGTTCCTTTCTCAAAGGTCAAGTTTACATCTTTAGCTCCTTTAATATATCGCATAATCCATTTTACAACTGACCAGTGATCTGTTCCAGATCTCGCCATGTATCTGCAAACCATTCCAACAGCATAAGCGAGGTCTAATCTGGAACCGACCATCGCGTACATCAAGCTGCCGACCACGCTTGAATACGGTATGTTCTCCATCTTACTTTCCCGTTATGTTTCCTGGTCTTCACTTAGACTATGTAACTTGAAGTGTGAACCTAGAGGAGTAGTTACCGTTTTTCAATCAGCCATTCCAAATGTCTTAAGTACCTTGTCTAAGTAATCACTTTGAGACAATATCAGTGTACCTTTCTGCCTATCTCGAAAAATATCCATACCTAATATCTTTCTAGCAGCCCCTAAATCCTTCATTTCGAACTCTGAATTTAGGAGCTTCTTTAGGCTGTTAATGACTGACATATCTTTACTAGCAATTAACATATCGTCCATATAAAGCAGTAGGTAGACCATATCCTTAACTTTTGTACCTTTCAGGTACATACAAGGGTCGTATTCACTTCTCTGGTAGTTCTGCTTAACCATAAACGAATCAAACCAGTGATTACATTCTCTTGGCGACTGTTTCAGTCCGTAAAGAGATTTCCTTAGTAAGCATACTTTATCCTCCTTACCCTTTTGAACATGCTTTCCCTTGCAACAAAGTCCACTCATAAGTGGAGCATAATTAAGCGGTATATACCAAAAAAGTCATACCGTGTTACATTGAACCACCACAAAAGTCATTATGAAGCATCATCTATTCTTCGACTATCTCATAGCCATCATATCGTGTAGGCCGCTTTGTATTTTTAGTAACCTAACCAACAAAAAGTACATACACCTTTACAAGTGAGCTTTGTAAGTCTTTTTGGGCTTAAAACAATATGGTTATGAAAATGTGAAAAGTTTACTCAATGTAAAATTTAACCAAATGATCTTGGAGAAAGTTTGTTTCTTTTGTGTATAATTGAACCACAATGACTGCATGAAGTGAAAGGGGAAAGTTCCTCTTAAATTGATCTCCAACTAGAACAATTGTTACATTGAAGAACCCTTACCTGGGAAATTCTTCTGTCAACCATTTCATTGTAAAGTATGCAGAGAGAATCTTCTTTAAGACCATATATCAAGGTTTGAGATTAAAATTTTTTTGCTTTATAATTTTAATGGTTGACCTTAAATTTTAACTGCCATTTAAAAGTTGGGAAGCTCTCCTAGAAAACGATCCCTCTTCAGAGAAAATCAGTTGAAAAGTTATATGGGTGACTATCCAGACGATATGCTTTCAACAAATCTAAGTTAAACACGGGTTTGTCTTCCTCAGATGATAACAACTAATAAAGTGATGTTAAGATTAACATATCAAGTCTCAGCTTGGGGTCAAATTTGTTAAAGAGGACCCCAAGCTGAGATTTTAAAATACTCATAATATTGAAATTAAAATCATAATATTGAAATTAAAATCTCTGCTCTTCAGCCAATAAACTTTCAAGCATCAAGGAGGTTAATTTCTCTTTC
Source organism: Anastatica hierochuntica (assembly GCA_900406275.1). Classification (NCBI taxonomy): domain Eukaryota; kingdom Viridiplantae; phylum Streptophyta; class Magnoliopsida; order Brassicales; family Brassicaceae; genus Anastatica; species Anastatica hierochuntica. The sequence goes on from OVAN01003549.1 coordinate 21,617, forward strand.
TTTAGAATAGTTATGTATTGATATCACAAAAGAGCTTAAAATTTAGAGCACCGGTTTTGCTCTCACGAAAGAATCAAGCCAAATTTTCACTTAAATATATATATTTTTTCAGTTCTTTCGTTTTTATTTGTTTTATATAAAATGGATGGACTTTACACTTTATGGTAAAAGAAAATTCCTAATATGATAATAGTTGTGTAAGGAAACAATTTACCGCCCGTGTAGATTGTTAAGACCAAATAAATTACAATTTAATGAAAAAAGTGGACAACAAAACTATTCAAATAAATTTATACTCGATAAATGTCATGTACCCCAATATTTGGAAAATTAAGAAAACCATCGATTGGACTATATAAAATAGTTAGAAATTCAAAAAAATATTTCAAACATATAAATCCGCGCGGATAAAAGACCTAGTATAAGTTAAAACTCGCTTCCCGTTAAATATTTAATCATATTTGATGAAATAGTATAGTCCAGAAGAATGGCTTGCTTATGCAACATACTTGGAGGACATAAAGCGTTTACAGGAGAGTTTTACTAAAGCGGACTTAATATATGTACCAAGATCACAGAACGAAAGAGCAGACAAGCTAACGAGAAGTGTTAGAGTCCATTCATCTTACGTCATCCATATAGGCACAGAGTTTCCAGAGTGGTTTACAATCTGCTTTTGTTTTGTTGTTGACAAAAAAAAAAAAAAAAATTACCAACTACTGAAAAAATGAAAATACTGGAGTACACGGAGGTGATAATTGTCAGCTACTATGTGATGCGTCTACGATATAACTCCTGCATGCAAGCGAAGATAGACGAAACTGAAAATTCAAATTTCAAAATTTTAGTCTCTCTCTCTCGCTCGTCTTTCATCTGCGGCAATGTCTTCTACCAGAAAAAGCTCTAAGAGAGCACGGCCAGAGCCGCAATCGCTCAAGAAGCCAACACCCAACGCTAAACTCCATGACGATTTGGATCTCGACGTTTCTAGGTCCTTCTCTTTCTTCTTCTTCTTCAACTTTTTTGGCTAAATCGTGACTCGCGATTGGTTTCCGTGTGGTTTGTGCAGCGATTTAAAAGGGATCATGTCGGCGTTGCAGCAAATAAAAGAGAAAGCGCATGAGGATGGCCGGAAGAAGAAGGAAGAAAGCATCTCCAGGTGATTTATTATCTCTTTCGTTACAGATTATCTCCGGTTAGTTTCATCTCTCAGGCCATGGAATAGCTAGAAGAAACAGAGTTCGTTTCCTAACCTTAGATTTCATTCACTATGGATTTTTCTGCTCAGTTTCCCTCATCGATAAAGTTGTGTCAATATCCTCAGTTTCGTATAAGTCTTCGATCGTATGAATCTTAAATCATTATTAGTGTGCTAGTTACGATCGTTTCTACCATTTGGTATCCTTGGTTCATGATATGATCTGGATTCTATATCACAAACAAAATTTATCAACTAGATGCAGCCAGATGATGTTTAGGTGTTTCGATCATCTGCTTTAGTATTTTTGATATCAGTTGTTCTGTTGTGTAAGTAGTTGCGGTGTGCTTGTGTATCCCTTATACTAGAATTCAAATGCTTGATAGATGGATATCAAGCTCGTTTGATCCCACATATGGAGAACGTTTTAGATATTCAGTCCTTTGTTCCTCAGATCTGAAAGACACTGGTTGATTTCTGCCATTAATTTGGGCATCTGGTAGTATGATTTTGTCGGCTACTGTGAGCATTCTTGCTTTTGATCAGCAGAATTAGTATTCTTTCACAGGATAATGACATAAACTCTATAATTCTAATGTTTTCTCAGTGTCGTTAGTTTGATTAGCTGAATCTTGCTTTAATCCCTGTGTATCTCTCATTCTGGCAGTGTTTCTACTGAGGTAAAGACAAAGATCAATGAGTTGAAGTCAAAACTTGAGAAAGAAAGGTAAGCTGTGTTGCTGAGTATGGATGTGTGATCTTTCCATGTATTGTGAATGTTGATTTACTTGAATAACATATGAGCGGAAGCGTGCTGATGAAATTTCTGTCCTTGACTTAACACATTGCAGACAAAACTTTGCCAAAGCGCTTTCCAAGAGTTCAAAGGAGGTCTAAACAAGAATCCCAAGATGATATTCAAACTTATTTGAGTCTTTTTAAAGCATACAAGGAGTTGACATGGTCCATATTTGCAGTGTGAGAATATCTTGAAGAATGAATCTGCCAAGTTTGAGGAGCTTCATCACAAGTTCATGAAAGACAAAGCTGATCATCTACAGGGATTGAAAGGTATTCCTTCTACTGCCCTTTGGTTTTTGGTCATCTCTTACTCTCAAGGTCACTAGTGTTGGGTGTTTCTTTCATTAGCTAAGTTGAATACTACCAGAACAAACATGTGTTTCTTCTTCTTGGCAGACACTATTTCCAAGTTTGAGGAGGATAAGGAGAGGCTCTATATGCGATATGAGCAACTAAGTAAGCCTATCCCTTAATATGAAACCATTGTTATAAAGATGCAACACTTGCTCGATTCCCACCTGTAAAATAACATATAGGGAAGAAGGAAAAGACGATGATATCGGAACAGGAGAGGTTCTGCACAGAAAAGCTTGCTCAATTGGAAGAGTCGCTGAAGAAAAAGAAACGGGTGAAAAATAGTAGTTACATATACATGCTCTCTTTATTTTATCTTGTTATAATGACAGAAATGCGAATTCTCGGAATGTAGGATGATAAAACTTTCAGCATATTGAGGAAAACTCTCGGCTCTTTTCTTGAGAATGAAGCGTCTGATGAAGACTTCCCACCTGACGAGTGAAAAATTAACGGCTCCTTGCTCAATAAAAAGGTTAAAACCCCTCTTTGATCGGCCGGATGTTTCTTTCTAAGTTTTTGTTTCCAGGTATCGTTTAAGGTAGTAGAAAACATTCTTTCTCTGAACTAGTAGTGTCTTCAAGACTTTGAATAATATGAATATAGTTTTAATGAAGTAAGAGTAGTTGGCTAAACTTCATCACCTTCTCTTCACTTAACAAAACACTAGCCATTTTGGCTAACATATGGCAGATTCTTCTGAACTGCCTAAATCACCATCATTTCTTACACTCTCTGAGGCTAAGAAAGACGCTCAAAGCTACTATTGTCCTCAGAGACCAACCACCTTACTCATCCTTCACACCCTTCTCAGTTTGCCCTGATTATGTTGCTCATCTACGATATGCATTGTGCAACACGGTATCATGTGAATAAAACTCGAGAGGATATCTGAAGAAAATATGATATCAAAGAAGAAATGATTGCTATTCAAAATAAACATATTTGTTCATGAATTACAGCACGCCTCTCAACATTGGAAAGAAGGAGGGTGAAAATGTTTAAGGGAAGATTCGTTTCTTCACTTCCAAAGTTCTTCCATGGGGATTCCACGCTCTTGAGCAACATCGCGGAACTGTCTCATCTGTTGCACTGCTGCAAGAGTGGCTCTTGCATTGTTGAGAGCATTGTTGCTCCCGAGCTGTTTTCCTAAGGCATTCTCAACTCCTGCCATCTCTAGTACGATCCTAACCGCTCCTCCAGCAATCACACCGGTACCTGGTGAAGCCGGTCTTAGCATAACCTTGGCTGCCCCATAATCACCCTCTGATCTGCGACCCAAAAAGACCCAATAGCTCAAAAAATCAAACAAAGACAAACAAACAAACCCAGTGCAAGCATCAATTTCGTAAGACCACAATTCGAGTAACAAGACCAATAACACCAATTCCTTAAAACCAAATAAACGACCACAACCTAAAGACAATTGCTTAAACCATTAACCAACAATGCTCTCAAAAATCAATTCTTCTCAACATGTTATGGCACAAAACAAAATCAAAAGATCAAGACTTTTTACCTGTGTGGGAAAGTAAGATACTTGGTCATAGGAACTTGAACAATGTTACGCCTAGCATCAATGGCGGATTTCTGAACAGCAGCAACAACTTCCTTAGCCTTAGCACAACCAACTCCAACATTCCCTTGCTTATCTCCAACAACAACAATGGCTCTGAATTTCAATTGCTTACCTCCTTTAACAACTTTAGTCACTCTCCTAACTTGCACAACTCTCTCTTCAAACCCATCACGAATCTTATCTTTCTTCTGTTTCGAACCAATTCCTCCTCCACTCTTCTTGACCTTCGAATCCATCACATTAATGTCTTTCCCAAGCACGCTCTCTCCGCTATACGCCGGACCGTAGAGCTCCTCGTACGCCTTCGCTATCTCCTCCTCTGTCTCGTCGGCTTCTTCGTCGAAATACGGCGGTTCCACGAAACCCTCCGGCGGAGAAGGTGGGTCGAACACGGCATTCGCGGTTATTTCTGGGTTCTCATCCTCGAAGAAGAAAGTTTCGATCTGGTCTGAAGAGGAAGAGGCTTTGACGAGAGAGAGAGTCGAGTGGCGCTTGAAGAAGGAGAAAGAGACGGTGGGCTTTGTGGGGATGATGCGAGTGGCTCCGTAGTGGAGGGAGAGAGAAGAGAGAGAAGATAGAGCTGATGCTGCCGCCATTGCAATGGAGGATTTTGGATGACGAAGGGAAGAGTGGAGAAAGGCTTATCCAACAGCACTTTGGGGTTAAATTTTGTATATTTAACTTCCTCGGTGTTTTTTACAAACTGGACACAAACTATTCCGTAATAACTTTTGACCCCTCGAATGTTTTTTTTTCATCCCCTTGAATGTTTATTTGCATTATCCGCTTATAAGAACTTTTTTTTGGTCATCTAAAAGATTTTATTAAAAATCTTAATGTGGAATGTGGAGTATATAAAGCTGGCAGAAAATAAAAAAATATTCGAAACAAAAGGCAGAGGAAAACATATGTATCACTGGATCCAAAAGCTTAATAATAAAAAGAGAAACACATGCAATGGCCACACAAAAAAACTCTCGAGACAAAACGATGAAGTTGGAGAAATGCTGTCGAGTAGACCTAAACCACAAACTGAAAAAATTCTATGATAGATGAAACTACGAATCATTTACCTTCATACGATTAAAATGCAAATAAAACCAATGAACGAGAATCTAAACTCTATCCATCTAATCTTCTTCCGTAAATGTCTAAATTTAGAACTGTGCATCCCACACAAGGTTAGCCTTACAAATACAAATAACAAAGACAACGGGAGAAAACCTATTATTCAATTGAACTACAATGTGGTTGAAAGATACTAACTTGTAGATTCAACGACATAAAAGAGGAGTAATCGAAAAATATCTTAAACCAAAACAACAAAACTTTACCGACACTTCCCCGAGATAAACAAGAACACAATCAAGGCTCTAAAACCATTAATTGTTCCATCACAACCAAACCCTTAAAACATCCACCAAAACAGAAAGTATATATCACCTACCGATTATCCCATTACACCCCCACAATACCTCGACTTGAGACAATCGAAGTCAAATCTACTTTAAAGGAATCATGACTATCAAACTCCTCTAGCGAGTCGTCATACAACAATAAAGCACCATTCAACAATCCACCGTATAAGCAAAGCGAAGGCGATCAGGAGATAGAAGTAGGACAAAGGAGAAAGTATTTCCACAGGAGTCAGCGTCGATGCTATGGAAGCCACCAGCGCCAGAAAACGAGATTTGAAGCTTGTGGCTGGGGGAGATTTTTCCACTTCTCTCATGTGATTCGGGAGCTTTTTAAACATGGTAAAATAATCATCTGCTAATAAGAAGTTAACCATTTGTTTTAGTACGTAATTAAAAAATTCAAATAGAGAATAGAACGCCATTGGTATCTTCAAAATTCAGTCTACAACATTGTTCGACTCTCTACGAATCCAACGAAATTCTACTTGATTATATCTTTTGCTCCATTTGTGGATCTCTCAGATCCAATTATGATAGCCAAAATGTCTCTCATTTCTTTGTATCAGATTTGAAACCATGATGTTATCGCCTTCAAAATTGACATTACGATAACCTTTGGACCATACATATTGCATTTGTCGACTTTGTAGTTAAGTTTCTAAAGAACTTTCAAAGTGGCTACCAACGCTAGAAAATTATTCTAAGTAAACACCTTGTGAGTCTTTCAATATCCATATAGTCTTTAAAGGATAATCTTTTCGATGTCCCCCATCATAGTTACATTTTATAAACATTGGCGATGGTCACCTGCATTTCGAATATACGTTGTTAGGTGAGTTTGATTTTTTGTTGACCATATCTTTCATATTTATAACCCATTCGTCGGCATCTATTTGAGCTTGATGTAAATCATTACGCCAATCACTGCCTTGTTCCTGGGGAAAATGCCTAAAAAATCTCCAACTTTCAAATTTTGGCCAAAAAAATCCCCAACTTTCGTTGATCAGGCCAAAAATAACGTGGAAAAAGTCAACCGTTAAATTGAAAACGACGTCGTTTTGAAAACAATCAAAACGAGGATTTGAACCCCCGACCTCGCACACTCTACACACATACATTACCATCTTAGCTAGTTAACATTCCCGTATATTTTATACGCATATATCTATATATCTAATTAGTTTCGTTATTATATAAATTAGTTTAGTAATTTAATAAATTAGGTTGTTTAATAAATTAGTTTGATCAATAAATAGAGAAATTCCCTTAGATAGCACACTTTTGTGTTTTTTGGCCACATGTAGCATACAAGCCCAAAATTTCCAACCCTAGCATATTTAACACACGGTATACCGAAAATACCCCTGTCTAATTTTGGGTTTAGGGTTTAGGGTTTAGGGTTTAGTGTTTAGTGTTTAGGGTTTAGTGTTTAGGGTTTAGGGAAAATGAGAACCCTAAACCACATTTTAAAAATGGTCAGGGGTAAAATGGTCATTCTAACATTTTAAAAATGCTACACGTGGAAAACCCTAAGCCACATGCTAAGTGTGTCCAGAAAATGAGAAAATATGCTATATTTGAGAATTGCCCATATAATTTAATTAACTAATAATAATTTATTAATTAAATAAATAAATTAATTTATTAATTAAATAAATAAAATAATTTATTAGTTTGATCAATAAATTAGTTTATTAATTAATT